>PVJX010000690.1:0-221030 GCA_004027295.1 Dolichotis patagonum
CTCTCTCCTTTATGGTCCTTGACACTGAACACAGGGCCTTCACACTCAGTTATATCTGTTGAGCCCTACATTCAATGGTCACTGTCACATCAGGGGCTTCAAGTGGGTCTATGGGCAGCATCTGCTCTTTTAGAAACTGTAAGTTCTTCCCACAAGGGCTCCTTACTGACCCCATAGGGTTCATTGCTCATTTGAGATCACTGCCCCAGTCACTAATTTCCAACCCTTGGACCTAGGGCTCGCCATGGCCCAGGCAGGGAGGACTGAATGTACAGCTTATTGGTTATACCAATAATCTAATAAGAAATAAATATTCTCATGTCTGCAATCTGACTGCTCATCTGTCAATCAGATGTCATTTCTTTTGTCTAAATACACAACTTCAAAGTGTGAGTGTGTTTGAGAACTCAGGATGTTTATCTACAATGGCTAAATACTTTCTTTATCATAATGCAAAATTTCCTAGCAAACTAGAAAAATGAATCATTCACATGGAAACAGAATGAAGTTTTTAAAAAAAGGCATTAAGGCAGTGAAACAATCGGGATTGAGTAGAAAGAGAATCATAAAAAGATGAATAACAAATAGATGTTGGAAAATTTAAAAAAATGAGGTGGAAATTAGTCTAGAGAGGAGAAACATAAGCATATGAGTATATTTTAAAATTAGGCACTTCAAAGTGAATCTCCATCACACAGCCCTTCAGTTGGGAGCCATCCTGTCCTCCCTATCCTCAATGGCATGGGCCACACAAGTCCATTAAAGGCCACTTCTCACTGTGAGATGCATGTGCACAAAGCCAAATCCTTACACGCATCTGAAGAACCATTTTTTCTCTTGAAGCCACCGGAGGCATGGCATAGCAAAACAGTTCCATGCAGCTGCAGAAACAAGATGTGCAAAAAATACATCACAGCTAAATATTAGTTAGATGTAAAAGATACGTGAAAACATTAGAATAAGTGCTTCAGGTGATATTAATATGCATTGCCATAACACTAAATTGATTCATAGATAATGATGCCTGGTCTACTTGAGGAAATAAAATATTTTTTCCAACAAGGTAAATTATTAAGAGATACAATTTGTATTTTGATAAAAGCAATAAAAACTGTGAATCAAATTTGTATGTATGTCTGTCTGGCCAGTGTCCTTTTTCCTTTTTCTTTTTTGAAAATTGCAGTAAATTTGGAAAATACAAAGAATAAAAAGTAGAAAACTCACCTGTTAGCCATCACTTAGAGTTTAGCCTTATTTTTCCATTTAATTATTACATATTTTTCTAAAGCATGATTTTTAATTTTAATTGCTTCCCAATATTTTACTGTCTTTATAGACAGGATTTATGCATACACCTATTCAAATCTGTAATATTTTAATATCACCTTTACTACAAAAGAGTAATCATCCCTGATCTTTTTGTAAGAGAAGTTCCTGGAAGTAAACTTTCCAGAATCTAAGCTGTGCTCATTTGAATATGTATTAAAAATTGCTTTCCAGAAAGAATGTGCTAATTTACATAGTTACGAGCAACACTCAAGCATGCTTTTTAAAAACACCTTAGTAGTTTAACTAATCTAAGTTCTTACCTACTTACACCTGCTATGGTTCCAAACTAAATACATTTACATCTACACCTGGAGAAGCAAATTAAGAATGCCCATGCCATCCAACCTTCCATACCTACACTACAGGAGACATTTCTAACCAAGCACAAACAAAATTCTTTGCTGTTGAAATCAGATTCACCATCAAAATCACGCAGGGGTTGGTTCTCCAGAAAGTCAAGCCAAATCAGTAAGAGCTGGTAAGAGCTCAGGATGAAACCGTAGCAACTCTGGGATTTAGTTTCTCTCCAGAACTGCTTCTCATCTGAGCTGTTATGACTTCAACCTAAAAGGAGGTTATGAAGCTTATGCAGCCTGAACTGAATGCTGTTTTCCTGGCCTCTGAACTCCCCTCTCTCAGTGTCTTACCACTCCTTTCACTGGAGACCTGGGACCGCATGAGATTTCAGGTTTTATATGAGGCTGTTGATGCAGACCTGACCTCTTCGGCCAGTGCCTCAGCCTTCTTGTATATTCAACTACCATTTCCCCTGATGAGGTTACTATCATGACAAGTACTTTACTTTCAGGGTTACAACTAATGCTACCAGTTCAAAATTTTTAACGTCAACGGTTAGTGCCTAATGTAGTTATATTTTGGAAGAGGAATCCAAGAAATAATAACAAATCACCAATCTGCTCCTGTGTAGCCCTTTTGTGTATGGACAACACCTTAGCTCAGGTCAGGCCAATGAAGGTAGTATCTAAGAAATTCTGTATCTAAATGAAGAATCTTCCTAGACAGGGCTTTTCTCTCCTGGTCCTCGCTCCCTGGAACTAGGCTGCAATGGTGTTTGTGTCTTCCTATGCAAGTTACATCTCTCAGTTGCAATAGACAAAGATAAGAAGACACCTAAAGCACTGTGACAAGGAGTATTATACCATAAAATTCTTTCCTGCAGGAATAAAAAGAAAATGACACAAGTCAGAGGGTTGAAGAACTAGATCAAAAGACTTTTGGATGTTTCTGTTGTGCACCTTTCGATTTTTCATCAACTGTGAACGCATTTAGGCTTTTCAAGATGACTCACATTAAGTCAGGGTAGTTTTTTTCTGTGTTTGATATAATTAGAGATCCTAGATTTTTCCGTCATTGGCAAAAGCTCTTCTGCTACCTCGGAGCACATATGCAGTGATGTCTCTCTGGACTTTTCACTTCACTTCTCAAGACTCCCCCATTCTTGACTGCAGAGTTGGGAAGTTTCAGCTTTAGCCCTTCCCTCTGTTGCCCCAGTATCTCTAGAACTGAGTCAGTCCCCTGGGGTTCATCATGCAGAGAAGGACAGGAGGCAGAGAATCAGTCTACACAAGACCCACGAGGGGAAAGAGGTGCTGGCTCCTTGCCGTGGAGGGTGGGTCTGGCAGAGTCTACACACAGACATCTGGGGTGCATCTGCCCACACATGCCAGCTCCTGAGGAGGAAGGTCTCGTCCATACAGACAGGATTTTTGCTTCAGATCCCACAGCTGAGCCACATCTCCCAGCTCCTACATCCTAACTGTCTCTCTGATGTCCCTCAGAGAACTGCTCAGGGCAAAGTCAGCCAGGAGCAGAACCAGCACCTCATTGACCCGAGTCACTAGACTCTATCCTTCTGGTGACCTTTATCCAGGAGTAGCATATCTTTTCCCTTACACATACACACATACACCCAAAAAATTGTGTGGCCTCACATCCTCCCCCAAATAACTAAAGCTACTTACCTTACCCTTCTTTTTAAGAAAAACCTTTTCTAATTTGTAGATGATTTCACCTGAGACTGTGCATCCAATATCTGGCATTCTCTTAATAATAAGAAGAAAAATAAGAATTTATTCTTTGGGAAACCACCCCACTAGATTAGCATCACTAACACTTTGTCTTTAAGATACAAATACAATTACTTTTATTTTTCATTTTTTAAATGATTCACTTCTTATCTGTTGCTGAAGAGTTTGTAAAATACGGCACTGTTCCAAAGTTGGTAATGTGAGCCTCACTGAGCTAGTCCTTTTCAAATCACCGTGGTACTATTCCTCAAGGTCTGTTTTCTGTGTGTTTTTCTTTTTAACCTTTTTGAATCAGAGTGACATAAAGAATAACTCCTTAATTGAGTTGTGATTTGTCTTATGGTCATTTTCTAAAGCTGTGCACTGTTCAATAAACACTTTTGCCCCAGGAGCTGGAGTTAAAAATTATGGCTCGTGGCCTCATGTTTTTCTTGTTCTTTGCTGTGTGCAGTCATTTTCTCCTTAAACATCTCCTTCCCTCTCACAGAGGATCTGGAGATGAATGACCTTCTGCATGATCTGATTTCTGCTGTGGGAGCGGCAGTGACTGGCAGGAGAGACAGGATACAGAGGTAGACTGCCACCGCTGCCCTGGCCAAACCTCCCAGGAAGAATGAGGTCCCAGTGTTGTCCGTCTGCAGGCTCTTCTCCTGCCCACCCTGCTCTTCCACGGTGGCGGCAGTTCTGAAGGAAAGAAATTAAAGAATAGCAGACTGATGATCAGAACACTCCAAGACAGAGCTCAATTAGAATACGTCCTTCTGACCAGCTCCCAGAGACCTGTGCGTACAGATGCTTAGTGTATAATGGATAAAATTATGATTACATGCATCTCAAAAATGTTCACTTTATAAATAAACAGCAGCATCTTCTAAAAGCTGCCTGTTTATGCTACTGTCAGCCTGACTTCAATCACTGCCTCTGAAAACTCTGATGGACATTTGGCAGGACTGCAGAAGGGACCTGTGTACCTTGTCATCTTACAAGGACGCGGCCTGGCTGGAAGTCCCTGCCGACTGGTTAGCCCCTTGGCCAACGTGAGTAACATGTAAACTCCAGGCGAACTTTGTTAAAATTACAATATGCTAAGCATACTTCTGAATCCACAGTGGGACATTTTAAAATGTTATAAAGTGGGCTGCCCTGACACCTTGTGGCTACTACAGGGAAATGTTCCCCTGTTTGGAATGAAAACACAAAACTGGAACTTTTTCATGTGGGATAACATTGTCCATATTTCATAAGGAATGGGAACAGGTATAAGAAAGTTATGGCAAAGGTTTTCAACTTAGTCCAATGTCAACTAACCTCATGGGGCTTACTGCATACTTACTTATATCATTTATATTCAAAAATTCACAAGACATATTTGGTAATCAGATTTACCATTTCACATATTTTGACTTCATAGTTCCACAGATGGCAAATATAAACAAAAATGTTACCACCACCATAAAAATTTCACTCCCCAAATTTCGCTTATGCCTTTTGACCCTTGCACCAGCCCTCACTACTGATATGTCTTGTTTTACATATGCCTTCTCTAGGACTTCCTACTGTACATCACACAATATTTTCTCTTTGCTTCCAGACTTCTTCTACTCACCATGATTTTGCAACTTGTCCATATGCTTGTACATGCTAACAATTTAAATCTTTTTATTGATGAGTCATATTTCATTAGATTAGAATGTGTTTATTCATTTTCTGAAGGATATTTGGGTTACAGAAGTACAGAGCAATCAGAAGTAAATCATTCTAAATATTCATAAGTAAATCTTTGTAAGGACAGGCTTTGCATTTCTTTTGATGACTATTTACTGATAACACAAGGCATGATAACTTTATATGGAGCTGCCAATCATTTCCCAAAGTGACTGTATAATTTTATGTCTCTACCAGTAATGTGCAGCTATTCCTAGGGCAACTCTGGTAACTCTTGGTGATGCCAATCTGCAGCTCCATAGCTGAAAGAAGAGGTATACTATGATGTCTGACTGCCATTTCTATCGGGATTTCCCTGGTTACTAATGATGAGCATCTTTCCATATGTGCATTGCCCAAATAATATGCATATACCCATACAATATCATCTCTTACAAAGCATCTATTTGTATCTATTTCCCTTTACATAATTTGGTAAATAGTAGTAGCAGTATGTTATTGTTGTTGCTGCTGTATTTCCTCATATTAGGTATGATTTAAAGATATGGTGAATGTTTATATTTTTAAAAGTTTATTAGAAGCCAGGCATAGTGGTGCATGCCTGTAAGCTCAGCATTCAAGAGGCTGAGGCAGGAGGATCACTACAAGTTCAAGACCAGCCTGAGCTACAAAATAAGCTGAAGGCCTGCTTGAACTGCATAGTGAGACCCTGTTTCAACAAGACAAAACAAATTATTATAATAAAGGACACATGTTCATTAATACTTCTCCATTCATTTGGAATGTATTTATCACATCTTTCTTTCCATTTTCTGAAGCAGTTCTGAAATTCCTCTTTCCTGAGTGTCTTTAATTGGGCTGTTATGGCTGATTTCACATCCTAAGCCAATTCAAAATATTTATGGCAATTTATGTCAAATAAAAACATTCTAGTCCTCACTCACCTTATTCACTGGATCTAGCATTTTCACATGTAGCCCTTCAGCAAAACAGAAGTTGCCATAAAAGGTGAAACTTTGAATAGATTGAGGATATCAAGGCAGCCATGATAACACAACTAAAGACACCACAGAACCAGGACTTGCAGTGTGGCTTCAAAAAGTGCCAAGAAAGATGGGGTATATGTGTGTTGGTCAGGGTAAATGATACAATCTAAGGATGTGAGGGGGCTGCATTCGGGTGCTTGAATGTTGCCAGTTCACTGTCTCAGAGGGCAAGAAGCAGTTTTGGTAAAGACAAATCAGCCCCAGTGAACTGGCGCACCCAGTCACCTGGGCACATTGTTCATAGGCAGTGCTTGTGGACACGGAAGCATCAGAAAAATGCCAAGTTTCTAAAGTTCACGAAACAAAAAAAGACAACATGCAGTGTACAGTGCACTTGTGACAGCTAATCTTGATTGCCAACCTGACTGAATTGAGAGATACCTAGCAGATTACAAAGCACACTTCTGGGTGTCCATGGCAGAGCACCGAGAGATAACTGGCATGTAGACCAGCAAAGTGAAAGGATCAGAGTGGCCCTGACTGTGGGTGGAACCATCCGATGGACTTGCAGCCCAGACGGAATGAACAAGGGAAGAAGTTGTCCTGCCATTACAAGCTCCATTCAGCTTGAGAAAATGTATCTTTGGGGTTGGAGATTTAGCTCAGTGAAGTAAGTGCCTGCCTAGCAAGTGTGAGGTCGTGAGTTTGATCCCTGATACCAGAAAACAAAAACAAAAACAAAAAAAGATGCATCTTTTGTTGTTGCTGTCATCTGTGAGCATCAAATTCCAGCGTTTTCCACTTTCCCAGACTCATACAATGATTCTCCAGGCTCTTGGTCGTGGACTGGTGCTGCATCTTTGCTTCTTCTTGTTCTGCAATTTCTAGCTTCTGGGACCGAGCAGCTAATGGACCTCTGGTCTTCCCAGCAGGCAGATGACTGATCCAGCCTTTGATTCTGTAAACCAGTTTAATAAAACCCTTTGTTCTGTTGATTCTGTGCCTCTAAAGAACCCAAACCTATACAATACTTATCAAACTGTCTTTGAAACCACTTGTTTTTCGATAGTCAATAGATCAATAGAAAACAGAGGTCGGGTAAAGAATGATGTTTAAATCAGTTGGAGTCTAACACTATGTGAAAGTTCAGATCCTTGACCCCTCAGTCAGCTCAATCTGAACAAATAAGAGTGAAGCTGATTAGAGGAAAAACTAAAGAACACTAGAGTTTCCATCTGAACTGGCTCAATATAAAAACATAAAAATTAAAATTATGGATGTTAGTGAGGGGAGTGACCTGAGAATTCTTCATTTTATCCCCTTAAAGGAATGAAAAGTATGAGGAAAATTTAGTTTGGACCTTTGTCATTCACCTCAGAATGCAACCAGCTTAATAATAAGGCCTAAATTTTATTCATGTAGTAGCATTTTATAGAGGGGGCTTAATAATTGAACAATTCAAGGGGCAGACTTAAACTTCAAGCTTTAAATAAAAGTATTCTGGCACATTACAAAACAAATGGTGTAATATTTGTGAATAGTAAAATGACCTGCTGATTGAAATTTAATATTTCTGCTGAGTTCTCTAAATTCTTAATGTGATGAAATCAATATCAATAAATCATGTCTACATGCTATATTTAATTTTCATATGAAACTAAAGCCAATTTGAATAAAAGAACATTGCTTTTCAAAAGCAAGCACATGTTTAAGGGAATATATCTATAAAATACTTTATGAGGTTTACAAACATTTCAATAACATCTATAGATATTCAATACTTTACATCCTTTATCCTACTTCATCCTGTAAATTTCCTTCCATTATCCATTCTATCCACTTGTGTTACTCCAGTAGGCAACCACAAATGTAACTCGTCCAGTACGGAATGAAAAGTGAGATCCTAGACAAGTATTTCATCTTTTCACTATAAAGATTCCTTTATGCCTTCAAGTAAAGTGTCTCCATAGAAAGTCTTGAAAGAAAAATGATAAGCATAAATGTAATTCAAGATTGGAAATGCTTTTTGCTTTTTAAATGACTAGATAGGAGAATAAAAACATCAGACTAGAAGTTGAGGCCACAATGAACGGAGTGGGGTGAGGATCATGTACGATCAAATAACAGAGAAAAGTGAGTCCTAAGACAGCACAGTGCCAGACATAGCTACAGTCCCAGCAGCACTGATTCACAGGAGCAGAGCACATCCCCATTAGTCCCAAGACAACACTGGCCTGTCTACATCCACGGATGGTGCTGTCCTTCAGGTCTTAAGAGCTGTGACACAAACCAGGGAAGGGGCTTGACATGTTTGACACTGATAGAAGATATGCCCTTGACTACTAGCAAGTTAGAAACCTATAAGTAAGTACAATTCCAAAGCAAGGCTAGACAATGTTGAGATTTTGGGTTGATTCAAAAGATCTGTCAAAATTTCCCATTGGTTCAGGATGGATTTTGTTTTGTAATGAATTTACTCGACTGACAAATTATATCAGCAGTTACTGATTTCCTGTGGGAAACAGTCGAATAAATTTCCCCACTTCAGAATACGATTCAAAAAACATACCTCCCATCCTGGTCACAAGAGCAAGGAGCATCACATTGAAAATACAACTGTTTTCCTAACTCACGAGAGAGCTAAGCTTACACAACAGGTATGTAGCCTGACATCTAAGTGCAAATTCCAAGGTCACAGCAACAGAGCACTGGCTCATCTGTAGCCAAGCCCAGGAGGAAACAATACCAGAAACAACACCAGCAGACAAAAAGAATTCAAGAAAGCAGTTCAAAACTCCAAAAGGTCTATCGGGGCATGCATGCAGTAGGGAACCCCTGGAAGCCAGATACAGGAGGATGTACCACTCCTCACTGGCTGTTCTGATATATTCAGCACAGCTTGCAGGAACACTGTATCTCAGGAAGCCCTCACTGAATGCAGTCTAAGGAGATATTTCCTTCACTACTGCTAAAGGCACAGGATGGCTCCTGGACTCTTCTTTCCTCTGAAAATAAAGCATATGTCACTAGTAGAGAAAGTTTTTGAGCCATAACCAATTCTCTGAGTCACTCTTCTTTTTACTGGGAAAAAATACCCAACAGGGCAACTACAATACGGAGCTGTTTATATTGGCTTATATTCTAGTCCTTTTAGTTGGCTGGCTCCAAGGCCAGCAGACATGGTGCAGGGAAATGGCAGTGGAATAACTACTCCCCTAATGGCACATAGGAAGCAGAAACACTCGAGGGAAGATACTGGAGGGGATATATACCCTCTGGGTCATGCCACAAAGGCTCACTTCTAACTAGAACCCACCTCCAAATATCAGGTCAGCTACAGTGTCCCATAATCCCATCACCTTATAAAAGCCTTACCTATGAAAGTGTGATGCTATTGAGAGAATCTAGATAAAGACCATAACATCAGTGTATGTATGGTGATACATTGAAGCTGGAGAAAGTGTAAACTAGGAGAGATTATTCTCTCCTGGGAAAATGTAAGGAAAACCACTGGATCTAGAATCTAAATCAATACAGTAGAGGCCTTCTGCCATTAGACAGGGAAAAAAACTCTTTCTTACAAAACTTCCATGAGTGCTAACAAAGACACCCAAGACTAATACACAGGGCCCATTAAGACTGACGCCCAACTGGGGTAGCAGAGGGATGACTTTTCCTTTGCTCCCATTGCCTGACTAGCAAGCACTGAGGATCAAGAGATGAAACCATCTCTGTTGGTGGACAAAGACCTAGAGATACCTTGTATTACAGCTGGGATTCATTGCGTCTCTAAAAGGGCTCACTGTGTTGAAGAATTGCTTTTTGGTGGGAAGTTAGAAAATGTTTGGTTCATGAGAGTACTAACTCCACGGCATTATTGAGAGATACAACAGGACGTGGGGTTAATGGAAGATGTTGGGGACCATATCTAGTTCCTGGCCCCTTCCTCCCCAGTTCTCTGGATCTTGCTCTACTCAGTGGCTATGAAGCAGCGAGCTTTCTTCTATCACTCCTGTTATGGATTAAAAACTGGTGGTCAACTTAACGCCAGCAGAATTGAGTCACCATGTGGCTGAGCATAGATGTTTCACCTAAGGAAGGTTGCCAGCATAAATAGAGATGTGGAGAAGGAGAAGCTATTGCATTGAGGCATTGAGGCATTGAGGCATTGTGGGTTCCCTATGTGTTGCTGTTTGAGCCACTAGGTTCTCCAGGAGGAGCTCTGGTCCTCACATCAAGCATTGCTTCCTGGCTCCTGAAGCACCACAGGGATGTGTGCCACTTGGTCTCCAGGATGAATTCGTCACGCTGGCTTCCTGGCATGTACTCAACTGTTCTTGTTGTCAGAGGAGCTCAGGGCCTCCGTGTCGCTGGGGAAGGTTGTGGTGCTTTTCAGGACAGCCCTGGTGTTTGTTGTGAGTGT
The DNA here is from genome assembly GCA_004027295.1 of Dolichotis patagonum. NCBI lineage: Eukaryota > Metazoa > Chordata > Mammalia > Rodentia > Caviidae > Dolichotis > Dolichotis patagonum. The sequence continues at coordinate 10,452 of PVJX010000690.1, forward strand.
GACTTGGCTCCAGCACAGGACTCTCGACCTATCAGCACAGCTCCTTCACCCTGCTGGCATAGACTTCCTAGTTTCCACTACTGACCTTTGGGCTTTCCCAGAACAAATCCACAAAAGAGACTGGTGTGAGTCCTTCTTGTGGGCTCTAGACCTCTAGTTGGATTCGTGAGAGGCATTGTCATGAGCTCTGGGTCTTCATCTGGATTCATGTGGGACATTGCTGTGGGATTCAGGCACTTGACTAAATATTCTATGTCTTTAGTGTTGTGGATAGATTTCCTGAATTTTCTTGTGTTAACTCTGGGTGACCATCATAAATAATATTATAAACTCCATGTCTTGATTCTAATTTTTCTCTGCACAACCCCTGACTACAACAACTCCCATTCACTGAGATGTTTCTGCCTCACCACAGGCCTAAAAGTAGTGGATCTAGCTCATCATGGACAGAAACCTTTGAGACTATAAACCAAAAAGTCAACAGTTTCTCCTAAAGTATTCTGCATCATGAATGAAAACCCAACATAGCCTTGCTGTGGATTGGATTGTATCTCCTGGAAAAATATCAGATAGCCATACACTATGCAATGATATTTTGATCCAAATAGACAAATAGACAATGATAGTCCTGTAGGATTATAAAAGAGCCAAAAATTTTTATTGCCCACATCATAGCTGTACTAATTTTGTAGTACAAGGAATTGAGCTTTTGTGTGTGTGTGTGTGTGTGTGTGTCTTGATCATGATGTAAACAAATCCACTGCACTGCCTGTCATATAAAAGTATAACACACTCAATTGTGAACAATATATGATACTTGAAAGGAATAACAGATTACCATGGTACTGAATTTACCAGTTTGCCCTCTGGTAAGAGGCTTTTTATCATTATTTTAGAATATACTTCTTCTGGCCACAATTAAAGTTTCTTCTGTAAAAAAGTTTTGCCATATAACACAGCTAGCAACACCCCTACCACCTCACGTTTAATGACTGACCTAGACCATCTGACACTGGGCAAGTTCACTAGGTGTTCATGCTAAGGCCACCTTTCTCAGAACATGTGTCCACTTTAATAATAACTGAGTTTGAATCCTAACCCCCAGTACCCATAAGTGGGATCTCATTTGGATACAGGAGTTTTAAAGTTGTGATTGAGTTAGATGAGGTTACTATATTGCAGTGGGCTCTGATCCAAGATTTATTGAGAAAGGAAACCAAGGCATGGCACAAACTGGCTGAGGAAGTTAGCCCATTAACTACAAGGTCCCCAACATGTGTGAAGAACTGTTCCCAAAGCCCTGCACATGGACTCCTTGCAAGAACTAGAGAGGTTTTCAATGGAGCAGCCTACACCTGACATCAGCCTGAGGCGTTGGATCTTAACACTGCCTCTCAGGACAAAGATGCAGTTCTCATGGGTTTCCTCAAGATTTGGACAATATAAAGTAAAGGCAGCCATGAGGATCCACTACTATTATATCTTTCCATGATAGCCATGCTGTGTTTTTCAGATGCAGTGTGTACTTTCATCTTTGCTCTTACCCTCTTTTTCAATTTAATGGACCCAAGCATGCTCTGCAGAAACAGTTTCTTTCATACTCTTCATTTTTGCTTTGTTGAATAAACTTTGACACTGCTTTTTGTTCATTTCATTCAATTCTTTCAGCAAGGTGAAAAGAGTCTGAAATCCAAGTGCAAAAAAAGAGGTGAACTATCCTGAAGCCTAATATTTAGTTGGTGAGTTACTTTTCAAAAACAAGCTACCCAATAACATTATGACACGGGAGTCCTTATGAGATAGTAAAATCTGGACACAGACACACACACTGGCACATGTCTTATGGGGGTACAGACAAGCAGAGATAACAGAAGAGACCATGTGAAGATGGACACAGACCGAATGATGCCACCACAAATCAATGAATGTCTTCAGCTGCAAGATACTGGAAAAGAGGATAGATTCCCTGGCAGAGATGTAGCACCCTGTTCATAGCTAGATTTCAAACTCCTGGTTTCCACAACTGTGAAAGAACATATTTCTGTTGTTTTAAACAACTACCGACTTACAACTTCTTACAGCAGCCCTATGAAACTTCATTATACACCACCCCCAGACCAGCTTTACCTGAAACCTGTTGGAGGAGGAACACTGAGAACACCCTTGAACACAACTTCTAGCACCATGAACACAAAATGCACTAAAGGGTGTGAAACTGGAGCATGAAGAGTGAGGCCAGAAAAACAAAACCCTGGTACAACCTAGTATTAGCCAAAATAGCTCTACATCCCATACTAAGAGCATTTTTAAGATGTGGGTGCACCTAGAAGCATAAATACCACTCACTTCAACCTCTGCAAGTCTGCAAGTGATGTTCAGAAGTAGTCAAAACGATAAAACCTACATACAGGGGGCTGGGAATTTAGCTCAGTGACATAAGCACCTGCCTGGCAAGTATGAGGTCATGAGTTCGATCACTGGTACAAAACAAAAACAAAAACAAAAACAAAAACAAAAACAAAAACACACCTACATACAAATGTTACCATCTTCAAATTGTGGAAAGTAAAAAAACAAAAGCTTAAAGATATAGAAACAAAAGACAAATGACATACAGAGGAACAATGTTAAGATTCACAGACTTCCTCTTGTTATCAACTATGTAGAGTAGAATGTGATAGAAGCATTATGTTGAAATATTACTTTCATTTCAATTATTTATAATTGTCATTGTTGCTCCTAGATTGTCTCCTAAGTATGCCAAAGTTTATTAACTCATTGATCATTAAGCATTAAAGTTAATTTTTTCCTTGTTGGCCCTTTTAAATAACATGTAAATATCACCTCGTCTCAAAAGAGTTAAGCCACCCAGGAAAGGCTGTGTCACCCTGCCTTGTGATGTCCATGAGCACCAGTTCAATGCCTCCCACCTGGAGCAACCGAGGCATGGACTGAGAGTTTTATAAAAATTCTTCCTGTCTTCTATTGATGGTGCATTTTTTAATCTCACACTTTTTCCCCCTCATTCCTATTTTTATAATACCTAATCATGTTGCATATATGTTAATCTTTGTTTCTACACTAAAATCATCTAAGAACGTTTGCAACTGTTTTTAATTAGATCATATTAAACCATCTTTATAATCAACCAAAACTTATATGTAGATTAGTAGAAAATAATTCCCACATTTCAGTATATTTATTCAATTATGTGCTTTGCATAAAGAGTTTATTAATAAGTGATAGTAGAGAGAAAATGAAACTATCTTTTTTAGAAACTTTTATTTGATCTGCCTATATTTTGGTACCACCTTAATCCCAAGTGTTAGTGCACTAATTATTGATAAGTAACAATATTTTTAAAATTGAAATGACCAAGTTTACAAGACTAAAATAAATGAAAAACGCTACTGTAAATCAGTACCAAGCACACTTTGATAACTAATGCAATTATTCATCATCTAAACACCACATTACCACATGCTAAGTATTCTCCAAGGCATATGAAATATGTAACAAGACAAAAAAGTCACATGCTGTCAAGAAACTTACATGTTATCAGAAAGGGACTAGAAAATAAGTAAGGAAATGATGCAGTATTTTGAAATGAGTTAAATACTCTGTGGAAAGAGAGTAAAGCAATACAGAGTTTGAGGATTCATGTGGCAACACGAAAATGGCAGGATCAAGCAGGAAAGTCCTGTACGAATTTGCTGAAGAAACACAAACAGAATAAATTACATAATACATATTTATAAACCCATTAAAATTTAACTATACTACCTTCAATGGTTTCTAATAATTATTATCTCTGGTTTTAATTTATTGCATTTTAATTTTTATATTTAATATCCATCCACAACCAAATATTTGCACTTAAGCCTATAGAGGACCACAGGAGCTGCTTCCACCTAAGGGGTTACCCTGCCTTTGGGCTGCTGTCCAAAAGAGGAGGCAAAGGATGGGGACAGCACACTTCAGGCAAAAATCAGTGACAATGCAGGCAGGGTGCTTCTGTGATGTTAGAAGATGACTAGCAGGACATTCTGAACTGAATCCACAGATAAAACCAGCAGCAAACTTTTTAAATCAGGGAGAAAAATATTTAATATCTGCCCTCATTATCTTGATGGAAACTTATCAGAGCAGATGAACAAAGCCTTAGATGAAAAGACACTGAAACGCTTGTGGTCCTGTCTTTAGAATATTTTGCTGTTGGAGATATTCATTCTCCCATTCTGCAGAAGTGAGAAATCTGCATGTCTAAGTTACATGAGATTCATTATAATGCAGAAAAATATGTCCAGAAAAAGTTTAATTAATGTATTTTATGTAGATTACAAATACCAGTACTTTCTAGTGGTAGAGAGACAGGAGAATCTGCAATTAGTAGATAAGATAAAATCCCTGTTATAAACAGCCGGGCAGCAAGGCAGCAATGAAAAGTAGTGTGCAGGTGTAACAAACACCCCAGGCCTGAGCAGCACCTCCCCTACACCAAAGAAAGTCTGCCAGGCCCATAACTTGTTATTCTGGGGATCATATTCTTCAACAAACATTCATTCACTTTGTTTTCAACTCTAGGATTCATACTGTCAGTGAAATGTACTGATACAGGGGTAACTTCAAAATCAGGATGGCACCTGTGTCAGGTGTCTGTGCCCATAAATACAATCAAAAATAGAAATGTACTGAAACTGCAGCAAACATGCTTTAGGTTAGATTTTTGGAAGAATGTTCCTTTAGCAAGGTAATACTATCTCTAAAAGGAAAACTATCTTTCTTTGTGAAAGAATATCTGAGAATGTGATAGCAAGAGAAAGTACCAAAAGTAGAATATTTCTCTTTGCAGTTTCAGGAAGGACATACTGGGAAGCAGAAGGACAACCTGAATACAGACAAGAAAGGAGCGTCACCTGGCTTCCTCTGCCAGGGTGGCACAGAGTCACAGCCTAAAGCAAGTAACCACAGAGGTTATGCAGGATCTAGCTGCAGGCAGCTACCTGATAGCCATTTGTCCCTGTTCACAGGGCGCTGTGTCCCTACAGAGAGGCAGCATGCCTTTTCCTAGATGCACTGCTTCCTAGGGAGCTTGTTTCTGACTCTAAACTCCAAATATATGTTAAAACATGTCTTTTGTATTAAAATTTTCCTAGCCTTTTTAAAGCAACGTATGCTTTCGGTTTAACCTACCCTGCACAGAATAGGGTCTCTAGAAAATTCTCACATCTTTGCAGTTGTTGTTTCTCCCAGTTGACAATTGCATAGTTGAATCTATGAACAGATGGTGAAAGACATAGAGTCCTGAGGCTGTCTGACAGGTGTAAGGGATATAAATCACTTGCAACAGGTGTAAGGAAAAGAGGTTGATTCTAGGAAGATAAAACTGGCTAAGACTTGAGTGGAAAAATTGGCCCACATACAAATGGGCTCAGCTGAGTGGGGAGCATCAGGACCAAATTCTCAGACTCTCACAGAGCCCAGGACACATCATCTGGTTCCTTTCTTGGTTCTTATGGGCTGCTTTCTTCACTGTCATAGGAGCTAAATCTACACCTACATCATTCCATGAACCTGGATGTCACTGTATTGTGCTGGACTTGTGGCACTTTGGTAGAGTGCTGGTAGAGAGGCACTCTACCTCTCTACTTCAGACTGTTCCACTCACAGAGGCCAATAGGCTCCTGTGGTTGAGTAGGGGGGCAATACAGTCCCAGAGCAACTCTCATCAAGTGAAAAGCAGAGATTAGGGGTGGTCACCCTACTTCTACACCACTTACAGGTTCATGCCTGGCTGCCTCACAATGTCTTTCAAGATGTCCAGAAACTACTGTCTGCTTCTCTCAGATGATCCTAGGGTACAGTGTCTATCCTATGACACTAGGTACTGGCAACTTGCTATCCATTCGCAGGGAATGTGTGGGATCTCTGGAAAGAAATTTGTTGTACCCTGGAATAGTGCCACATGCTTATAATCCCAACACTCTGGGAAGTTGTGGCAACAGGATCACAAGTTCAAGCCCAGGCTAAGCAACTTAATGACTTTGTAAGACTTTGTCTCAAAAAAAAAAACCACAAAAGGGCAAGAGGTATCTATATTTCAATGTGAAGGCTCTGAGATAAATTCCAACACCAAAAAAAAAAGATAACTGCAATTACTGATGTCTCCAAGTCAAACATTGTATATACTCAAACTTGATCCTCACCCCATTATTGTGAGTTATACTCAGACTTGATCCTCAACCTATTACTGTCAACCTTGTTTTGAAACCAAGAAACCTGAGGACAGGGAGGCTTCCAACAAGGAGCAAAATTCCACCCTCTAACATGATGACTCCATGTGCCTGCATTCCAGCCAGGTGCATAATAGAAATGGAAAGGTCACTTGTGTTACCTTCTGCTTCGGGAGAAGAAGGTGTCATCAATACTTGGGGTAGCTGGAGTTCTTTTTGTAATATTCTGGATAATGTGCCAGTGAGAGTTACCTGAGCTCAAAAATTCATGGTTCTACACATGCCAATGACACTTGAGAGAGCCTGAGTTAGATTAGGAGGATGTAAAAAATTGAACCCCAAAACTTACATATCAACAAGAAATAGGACAGTCAAAGATGTTAATGACAAATGTGAAGAGAGAATTCGTTACTACATTTATGAAATAATTAGCAATAAATGCTCATGCATTTTACAAGGGTATGAACTGATTTTACATGTGTTCTAAATCCTAGAGGCTGGTAAATTAAATAGTAGTCACTTTCATTTGCTACCTGGAGAGAATTTTACCACTGTGGTATTATTTCTACCACAATAGCCAGGTTCAGTAACTACTTTAAAAATGTAGGAAAATGCGTAACAAAGCAGTAGATAGAGTAGAGGGAAAACTTGAATTACTTTTAATGGTCCAAGAACATTTGTAATGGGAAATGCAATGAAGCAAGTGATTACCTTGAAATAGATCTTAAATATGCTATTAATTATAAATAAATTTGCATTTTCAAAAGGTCTAAGATAAATTGTTAAAGGAAAATACAATCAGAAATCTAAATAAAATTTACATGCAAAGGTGTTTTGCTTAACTAAAAGTAAGGGATCTCAAGTCATGTATTAAAAATCACACTCAACATATATATGCTTTTTGCACAAGGGAAGCCTGGATTTGGATCCTAGAGCACATCTGTGGTAGTTAATTTTGTGTGTTAACTTAAGTGGGCTATTGGTTGCCCAGACAATTGACCGAACATTATTTCCTTGTGTGTCCTTGAGACTTGTTTCCTGTGCAAATGAACATGTGTGTTGGTGAAGTGAGTAAAGCAGGTGGTTCTCTCCAATGTTACACAACATACAACCTACTGAACAGAAAAAGGAAGGAAAGAAAGTGAAGTTTGCTTGCTGTTTGTTGGCATTCATTCTGCCTTTGGGGTTCTTGGTTGCCAGGCATTCAGACACAGACTAAAATCCACACGATCAGCTCTTAACTCTCAGGCCTTCTGATTGCACAGCCAGGTTCCCTGGGGGTCCAGTTTGCAGGTGGCAGTCACAGGACTTTCCTGATTCCATAACTGCAGAAAGCAATACCTTGTAATAATTCAACTGAGAGAGAGGGAGGAAAGAAGGGAGAGAAGGGGAGAATAACCCTTGTATTGGGTCTTCTGCTCAGGGAAACCTGGCTAGTCAAGTACCATGTTCTAAGTGTGCCTTCCATTCCTTGTATGCTTGGAGTCCATTCTGTATCAAAGAGTGGCTTCTCAGAAGTTCATACCTTAGCTCAGTCATCCAGCACACATGCACACATGTTCTTCTCCATGTTACTTTCTAATGATTGCTGTAACAAGGTACCATGGACTGAGTGGCTTAGCAGGAACCTACCATTTGGAGCTCTAGAGGCCTGAATCTGAACCCAGATGTCAACAGTCTCATGTCAAATCTCTAACTCCAATGAGACACAGGAAAGTGTATGTTTCAGGTCTTTCTCCCTCTTTTCTCAGTTCCGGCTTCTGGTGGTTATTCTGCATGTGAACGGGTAACTCCAGGCTCCAAAGTGGTGCCTCCTTGTGCGTGTTTGTGCTTAGTTTCTCCTTGTAAGGAAACCAGTCATATTAAAGTAAGGCTTATGTTAGTGACCTCAACTTGATCATTTACCAAGGTTCTATTTCCAAAGAAGGTCACCCTCTGAGATACAGGGGTTGAGGGCTTTCAAGTCTTTGGGGATAAGTCCAATCTCTAACAATCAGTCATGAAGACACATCAAGTACTATGAAGCTGTTGAAGACTCAGACATTACTGTTGGCCCCTTCTGAGGGAGAGTCTTAACTTTCAGAGGACAGTGGCACATAAACCAAAAAGTGCGACATCTATAATATGTGCACAGGAGGGGCTTCATTCCCATTATGGGAAAGTAAAGAATGGGTCCCAGAGGGAGAAATCAAGGACAGAGAAGACAGTGTGTACCACTAGGACAGAGGTGCTTGTGACAGAGATGTAGTGAGACAGGAAGAATAGGGAGAACAAAAGTAAAGGTGTCTCTACTTTCAGGCTAACATCATCAGCCCAGAGAAGAGGGAAGAGACCTGATGGCAGCATGTTTCAATGGAGTGAGGAAGTGGAAGGAAAAGGACATGAAGCAACTCTGTAAGGTGCATTTGCTGCTGACAAGGAAAGTGGGAAAAGAAAACGGGAGATTCCACTCTGAGCAATGGACATCAGATTCAACATGGCCATGGAAAAGAGAATGTCTCCTCGAGTATTAGAAAGTCTAGAATCCTGTGTGGGCTTCAGGGGAACATGTTGGGGTTCTATCATACTTGGATGTCCCAGATAAATGCAGTACCATCCAGGGCTGCCACCTCTATGTGATTTGGGGGACTAAGAGACTCACAGCCAGTTCTGCAATGAAGCTGTTCTTTTTGGCCTAATTTGGCCACCTTAATTCTCATTCCACCCTTAGACCGATGAAAGGCACTGAAAAATATGTGTGACTAGACGAACTTGTAATAGCATTCAAGGCTCTCCATTCTCTTAATTCAATTGGTTCAAGATGAGGCACAGGTATATATATATTTTTAAGAAAATTCTTGTTTCTCACTGGTGAATCTAATGTGCTAGTGAAAGTGAGAACCTCTCACTTGTTATCCACTGTTTAAGACAGAAAAATGTTCAGGTCTGCAGTGTTAGAAGGCTATATCCTGGAATTTGAAATTTAAGAACTATAAAAACAGAGTAGCCTAACAACAAGGTTCCTTTAAGAAGGCTGATGTGATTTATGGATGCTGAGTAGACAGCCAGCACCATAAAAAAAGGAAGCCAAAGAAGTTGGTGTTTTTCTTTGTTACATGTTTATTGTGAGATGGAAAACATGAGCACATGCTTAATTTAGGCTAGGACAGAAAGAAGCATTAAAGATGAAGGACAGAGGGTACAGTCAAAGGCACCAGGGAGAGGAAGAGCCCTGAGCAGTATCTCCAGAGACCTGGAGTTCACACTGAGTCAAACGGTGCAGACATCTCATTAATGCACCTTCGAGTTTCTTGTAAAGAACAGATTCTGAACTCCAGCAGTGTTGCTGCTCAGCAACAGGAAGTAGTTAGGCAGTGTGCAAATTAGATGGTGAGTCTTCCAGAGCAGACACCAACAGTGGTTTCTCCCTCTCTCAGAGGGCAGCACTCTTTTGCTTAGTTCTGTATCAGTAGGACATGAGAAAAAGGTGAGGATCTAGACTGTTGCTGCTCTTGGTAAAGATAAGAGAACAAAAGTATGACACACGCCATAGCAGAATCTGGAAACTAACCTTGCAATTTTCTCCTCTTAAACATTTTTCAAGGAGAAAAGATGGCATACTCTTCATGTCCACAGACTAAGTTATACAATGCTTAAAATAATACCCATTAACGAACCTTCAAGAAAACACGTTTTCATAATTATATCCAAGGAATTTATATATATTTGAGCATTAAGCATAATATTCATTTAAATATAATAATTAAAAGGTTGAATTGAGGGTCAAAGTTGAGCAAACTTTGAAGACCGAGTGCTACTTTTAGACAAAGACCTAATAGTGACTAGAAACCATGAAAAATTGTACAATTTACTCTTGCAAAAAGTTATTCTGTAGGTCCAAAAGCACCAAATTCAAGTTAAAATAGTCTATATTCTAAAGTCATGCTTGAAAATAAGCTTAAATAAACTCCCTGTATTTAAGTTCAAATTAATAAAGTTCAAAAACTATTTCACAAAAACAATATAGTTTGGCTATTTTTATTTCACTTATTCTGATTTGGCTAATGATTTATTTCTATTATGAATAGTATAGGTGATAAATATACAGAGAGAGAGAGGATATTCACAATTTGGCTTGAGGTGAAGTTATTCACTGTGATAAAGGATTACTGAATATAATAATCTTTTCAAATTCTATGTAATCTTATGCATCAGCTAACAACCTGCTGATTATTAATATGCTCATTTTCAGGTATTAATACTTTATGCTTAAATGTTTCTCAACCCCTGTGCTATTTTCCACACCGCATCAGAAGGGACCTTTGGATTTCAGATCAAGGCTTCTCTGGATCTGTATAATCATCGGTCTCTGTAGATGCTCCAAAAGAAAATGGATTTTTGTTTTTTAAGTATTGCACATTATCTTTCCTTCCTAGAGACTAACAATGTCCTGAAGGAAAAATTAGATAGCCTTAGTCTAATTATCCAGTTGACTTTTGTAGACCCTTAAACAAATCTTTTAATCAAATTGATTTATGGCTCTTAGTCTGTAAAATGAGTGCTTCAGTGTAGAATCCATGGGTGTGTAGAATCAGAAGATAAATTTAAAGTCATCTGATCTGACCAAATTATCCTATAATATATACATGCAAAATAATGTATACATGTTTTTCATATATAATAAACACACATATGCCATGAATAATATTATGAGTAGTTACATTTTCATTCTTATGAAGAGGTTATCTAAATATTATCAATACACACATATCAATAATTGTTAATTATTGACAAGGCATGATACAGGAAAACATTAAACAATAATTTAAAGCCAGATGATATTTTATAAAAGAATGTGCTAAAAATGAACAGCAGAAATTTTTAAAATGCAAAAAAATGGCAAAATGAACATTAGTAGCCTCTGAATTTGCACAATTATGAACATTCTTTCTACATTTTTACCTCGTTGGGTATTTTTCTGAACTTCAGTTGGAGAGCAGAATGTGATGGCAAATGCTTATAATTCCTGTACTGAGGGAGGCTAAGGCAGGAGAATTGCAAGTATTAGTCCCTCCTGGACAACGTAGGGAGATTCTATCTCAAAATTAGGCATATAAAAGGGCTAGGAATGTACCTCAGTGTAAAGGTTCTAAGTTTAACCCCCAATATCACACAAAGACACGTAAGACTCCTAATGGGTATTCACACAAACATGAATTTGCATAAAAGCTATGTAAACTAACAGCTGCCTGCAGAGACCACGTGTGACATGATGTACAGCAAAGCAGGGCCCAGGGGCAGGGTGCATAGCCATCCCTTTAAAGTCTTATGAACCATGACATGTTTCGTTTTCTGTGCCTCAGTGTCCTGCTCTGTGGATTGAGAAATACATTAACATCTTCTCAGGTTCTTCAGAACAACAAGCACTGCTCAGTGCTGTCATTGTGCCTGTCATTTGATAAATGTAAGAAAGGGTGACACTGCAGTTGAAGAGCAAGAAAATAGCTACTCACAGCCTCACTATTCAGGCCCTTTCTGCAAAGCTGAGCCAGTCAGCGGGAAGGTGGAGCCACATGCCTAAGGTAGGGGCTGCAGAGGGTTCCAAGGCGTAAAAGGTCAAATGAACCCTTATTTTGAGTCACTGGCCTATGTCATCATCCTATGTCAAAGACATTCATGTAAGATATGATTTTAGTAGTAGGACAGGATTTGGATTCACTTATTAGATACTGTAGACTCCTGGGTCTTCAGCCCTCTATGACTGAGCCAGAATTCTCATGTGTAAGATGAGCACAAACCTGGTTTTCCTTAAGGTACCATCTAGGTACTTTAAGGAGGTTCTAAGCAGCTTTGGTAATGGTGAGGATATGCATGTGGCTGGCTTCTCCTCAAGGATTTACATGTTAGTGGACTGAATTTAGAGATGTGACTGACTGTTCTCCAACCAATAAAGCTAGATGATCAGAACCACCCATTATAGTAGCAACATTGTCTCTGTCATGCTTCATGACCCCTGAACCAGGCATGAGATTTGGCCAAAACATCTAAGCTTTTTAAAGTTACAAACAGACAGAAACATTTGAGAAGATGGGGAAACCAGTAAGCAGCAACAAATCAATCTTTCTAAAATTTGGAATGCAGATACTAGAAAATAACAACTTGGAGAAGAAAAGAAAGAGGAAGGTGAACCCCCGGGACCCAGAAAAGATCTGAAAGGATAATTGGAGCCATTACAGAAAGTAAAGAGGTAGACTGCAATGCAGAAAAAGGAGGCAAACTGCACCTTCTCCCTGACTCCTGGCTTGTGGGGTGAGACAGGAGTACCAAATCTACAGAAACACAGTGAAGGTAGGTGACTCCAGAGCCTCCAGGGAAAAGCCACCAGTGAAACAGAGCAGCAAATGCTATCTGTTACAACAACAGATAAGTGACTTCAGTCCAAGTGACTGTCATATCCTATGGAGAGGGAGCCTGTTTGGACACAATTTTAGAAAAGGACCAACTGAACCTGGTACTTGGAACAGCCATGGGTTGGCTTTATCTCAGGGCTTACAGTGTTGAAGTCCCACAGTGACTGGGAAAAGAACAACTTCAGGAGACACCCAAGGTCAGGCTGGAAAGAGATACCCAGAGTACTGTAAGCTGAATGACTCAATGCCTACCACACTACCAGAGGCCAAAATTAGCCTGAACTTCTGTGGATTTGAAAGTACCCAAATTGGCACGCCTACCCTAATCCCACAGTAGGCTTGCTGGAGTTATCCAGCACTCTCCCTCAACCAGACTTCAGGTTTGCTGAGTTATCCAACAGGATCTGACTTTTCTCCTTTGTTTACCAGCAACAGTAGAGTTACATCCTGAACTGAACACTACTACCACAAAACTGTAACCCCTGGGAGATATCAACAGGCTTTAAAAAATCACGGAAAGAAAAAAAAATTTTTTTTTTACTTTTGCTTTATTGTTTGGTCAGTTTTTTACTTTTTCATAAGTATGAATATTTTTAAGGTCTTTTACTCTGTTTTGTTCTTGTTTTTGTGACTTTCTTTTCCATCTTTCTTTCCCTCCTGTATTCTCCACCAGTTTTGTGAAGTTTGGATAATCTTCCTTTGTCCTTCAGCCTTGCTGATAATCTCTCTCTTCTTCTATTTCTCTGTATTTTTCTCTTACTTTCTTTGAATTTTCTCCTCTTAGGGTAAAAATCACTCTATTTAGTGACTATTTACTGTGTGTAATTTTCTGATTTGTCTTAGATTTTGTTATATAACTGTAATTCCTGTGCTTATGATTAAAGATGGCAGATTATTATTTTGTCATTTTCTGGTCTGTGCCTGATACTATTACTGACTGTGTTTCTTTAGCTAAGGTGATATAGCTATTGTGATCAGTTGATCTTACTTGTATGCCAATACCTAGATACTCTTGAGGTCATAAACAATACTATAGTCCAGCACAAAAGAACTGGTGCTAGACCAGAGAGACAGCAACATTTGAGCCCTAATAAATTGACAAGGCTCAGTTTGGGGACAGATTCAAAAGCCAAAAGCCAGATATGCCTGGAAGACATCTCTAAAAAAGTACTCAATTCCTAAAGAGACCTCAGTACTAGTAATAAAAACTAGCTACCATTAGCAATTTTCAAGCTTCAAACAGAAAACAAATTTTAAAAAATTTAAAAATGAGAGAACACGGAAGCAAGATGCAACCTGTAACCCCCAAATCACTCAAGGTCAATCAAGGTAATAAGGTAGAAGAAATCAAAACCACCAAGTTGAACTTTACTAAATGGTGACAGTAGAAATAACAAAAGAGGTAAATAAGTCTCTTGACAGAAACAAAACAGAAAGAATCAAAGAGGTGATGACCAAAATGAAGGAAATGATTAGTGAATCTAGAGTAGACACATATATAAAAAAAAGAAGAGATCAGCAACAACATAGAAACTACAAATGCCCAACATAGAAAAGAACTAGATTCCAATAAAACAGAATCAAATAGAAATCTAGGAGATTAAAATTCTATTGAAAATACAAAGTCAAGAAATATGCAGATAGAATATCAGATCTATAACACAGGGTTGTGGTTGGTGATTATCAAATGAAAAACTGCCTAAGAATAGCAAGGGACCATACACACACACAAAAAAAATTAGTCCAACAGCTGCAAGACAATGTAAAGAAAACTAATATAAGATTAATTTGAATCAATGAAGAATCAGAATGTAGCGTGAAGGGCATAAATATCCTGTTCACACAAGTAGTAATGGAAAACTTTCCAAACATAGAAAAAGAACTTGAGATACAGATAAGTGAGGCATATGGAACTCCAAATAGACCTGATCAGAAAACATCTATGCCAAAGCATATATTAAGGATTCCATAAGTTCAACACAAGAACAGAATATTAAAAGCTATTAGAGAAAAGAAACAAATTATCTGTAAAGGAAAACCCATCAGAATCAAAGAAGACTTCTCAACACAAACCTTTAAGTCAAGATGAGCTTGGAGTGAAGAATTTCAAGTCCTAAAATAATACAACATTCGACCAAGATTGATATACCCCACAAAATTATTTTTCAAAATTGATGGAAAAATAAGACAGTTCCATAGTAAATAACACCTAAAGAAATTAATAACCACAAAACCAGCACTCCAAAAGTTTCTGAAGGATATTTTTTAATACTTTTATTTAAAGAGAAAAATAAAACAAAACAAAACAAAACAGAATAAAGGGTAGCGACAATACAGTATTCCAAGGAAAAAAGGAAAAGAACAACAACAAAAAAATGTAAGAAATTATTACTTGACAAATTACATACTGACTTCTTGGAAATAGTTGTTCAAATTACAAAGTTAAAACATGTAAGTACACATTCAAACAGTGAGACTGTTAACAGTTCTGCTCCACGATCTGACAAAAACAGCAATATGGTCATCCATCTTACCCACTCAAATATACATGCAATTATATCAAAAGGGTAAAATTAAACACAACAAAACAGAGCAAAGCGGCTGAAGGATATTCTTAAAAAAGACAATAAAGAAAAAAATGAGGATGAAGGGAAAAAAGGGAAATAAAGCTTTTGTAAATGGATAGAGGAAGAAGTGTTGAAGGAAGGAGAGGGGAATTGAAAACCGGAATTAAAATGTATGATGCACAGTTATAACTTCCCTATAATGAAGGTGATCAATACATATAACAAATATGTACTAAGACAAATAAAATTAATAAGTAAATGATATTACAAACAGAGCATAATTTTATCTTTCTTGCTATTAAAAAAATAAAATAACATTAGTGGTATATACTTGATGTGTTATTGCTAGATAAATAAATTCAAAATTATTTAAGACACTTGGAGCCAATTGTCTTCTCCCAAACAGCAATCCATTGTTTCTACCCACTGAATGCCACCCAAAGCACTGGTGCCAGCTGCCTGGAGTTCCAACAAAAACCCATAAAACAGGAGGACCTAGCATAAAAAAGATAGCCAGTGAACAAAAACACACAGAAGGGGAAAGGAAATAGCCAGAGTATTTTAAGATACTAAATTTTAGAAAAAGTATAAATAAATTGAAAGTTGCATTTATATTTCTGTGACTTTGAAACAGGTTTAGCAGTTTGAGAGAAGTTAATCTGGCTTCCCCAGTGCTATCCCTTTATGAGACTGTGAGTAAGTCAGACGCTAAGATCAGAGTCCCACTGACACATAAAAGATAGAGACAAATGTTATTTAAAAATATGAACTTCAATTATACATCATGACCAAGTGGGGTTCATTCCAGGAATGCAGGGATGGTTTAACATACGCAAATCAAAAAATGTGATACACCGTATCAACAGAGCCAAAAACAAAAACCACCTGGTCATCTCAATAGATGCAGAAAAAGCATTCAATAAAGTTCAGCACAGGTTCATGATAAAAACCCTTCAGAATCTTGGGATACATGATGTGTACCTCAATCTTATAAAGGCCATTTATGACAAACCAACAGCCAATATTATACTAAATGGACAAAAACTGAAAGCTTTCACTTTAAAATCAGGAACAAGACAAGAATGTCCACTATCACCACTCCTTTTCTTTTTTTTTAAATTTTATTTAAAGAGAAAAAAAGCAATACAGAAAAAGGGTAGAAACAATAAAGAACCTCAAAAAAAACATAAAGAAATCACTAGTTGACAAACCACATACTGTCCTCCCAGAAATAGCTGTTCATGTTACAAAATTAAGGCATACAAAGTGAACACACAGTGAGGCTGCAAACAGTTCTATTCAACGATCCAACAAAAACCTGGTAATATGGTTATCAATCCCACACACTTAAACATACATGCAGTTATATCCTTTAGAGCATTTTCTTTTCCTCTGTTTGCTTTTTAAGTACATTATCTATTTAGTTATATTATGTTTCAGCTTTCTCAGTACCTTATTGATCTGTTTTGTTGTTGTTACTTCCTTTTTAATCACCTTATATAATTCTGTTGTTTTGTTTTTGAGTTTCTCATCATTCATGTCACATTTATCAGCTTTGGTGGAGTTGGGAGTTTTTGGAGGTATTGTTACCTTATTTTCTCATGTTCTATTGTTTTATTTTTATTTAATTTTTATTAAATTGGAGGTTGTAATATACAACAAAACAGGATGGAATAAAGCCAATAGAGACAGTGCGGTGAAATTGGCACAGAACATCACAGCCGGTCACCAGGACAACAGTAATAGGCAACATTGTATATCTTGTTATCTTCACAATAGTTGTTCTACTAAGTACAGCAAAATCAAAGAAATACATAACATTATAGAACACATCAAAAGAGTATAGAATAGAGCAACACCATTAATCAGGACAAAGCAAAACGGCAATAAAAATATCTGCCTTCAGAGATAGTAGAAGGAAATTCCCCCACTTGCTGTACCAAATATGGTCACCTCCTAAGAGATACCTAGATCCCTAGATCCCAATTGTTAACAGGGGAAGGGGGTGTAGGAGATGTGTTATGTTTGATTCTAAGCCTGCGACCAGTAGGCAGCAGGCTGGTTGCTGGTTGGCTCAGCGCCCTAAGTTCCAACATGGCGTGGATCTCAGGAAATGCTCTTGCTTCTTATTTCCCCGCCCTGGGGTAGCCACGGCTTGCCAGACCACAGTCACTTACCAGGGCAGCAGGCTAGTTGCTGGTTGGCTTGGCACCCTAAGTTCCAATGTGGCACCACCACTCCTATTCAATATAGTTTTGGAAACACTAGCCAGGGCAATCAGACAAGAGAGAGAAATAAAGGAATAAAGATAGGAAAGGAAGAAGTTAAATTATCACTATTTGCAGATGACATGAGTCTGTATATAGAAGACCCCAAAACTCCATTAAAAGACTTCTAGAGGTAATAAACAAATTCAGCAGTGTAGCTAGCTACAAAGTCAACGTGCAAAAATCAGTAGCATTCCTGTACACAAACAAGAAACTGACTGAGAGAGAAATTAAGGAAATATCGCCCTTCATAGTAACTTCTAAAAAATGAAATTCTTAGGAATCAACCTAACTAAGAATGTAAAAGACCTATATGCTGAAAATTATACTACACTAAAAAAAGGAGATTGAAGAGGATATTAGAAAATGGAAGGATATTCCTTGCTCTTGCCTAGGAAGAACCAACATTGTGAAAATGGCCATACTCCCAAAACTGTTATACAGATTTAATGCAATCCCAGTCAAAATACCACTGACATACCTCACTGATATAGAGAAAACACTATTAAAATTCATTTGGAAACAGAAGAAACCTAGAATAGCAAAGGCAATTCAGCAATAAAGACAAGGTAGGAGGCATCTCAATTCCTGACTTGAAACTGTACTACCAAGCCACAGTGATAAAATCAGCATGGTGCTGGCAAAGATCTAGACCTGAGTACCAATGGAATATATTAGAAGATGCAAGTGTAAGTACAAAGACACACAGCCACCTGATATTTGACAAAGGGGCTAAACATGTTCACTGGAAGAAGGATAGCCTGTTTAATAAATGGTGTTGGAAAAATTGGCTCTCCACATGTAGAAGACTGAAACTAGATTCATGCCTATCACCATGCACAAAACTAAAGTCTAAGTGGATCAAAGACCTAAACATTAAAACAGAAACACTAAATCTACTGGAAGATAGGATAGGTAAAAGTCTTGGAGACATAGATGTAGGCAGAGAATTCATGAACAAAACGCAAACTGCACAGGAAATGCTTCAGAGAATCAACAACTGGGATCTCATTGAAAAGTTTCTGTACTTCAAAAGAAATCACCATCATAGTGAAAAGAAAACCCAAAATGGGAAGGAATTTTAGCCAGCAACCCCTCAGACAAAGGACTTATATCAAGAACATATAAAGAATTGAAAAACATCAAGCTTCCCAAATTCAAAGACCCTCTCCAAAAATGGGCATCTGAGATGAACACTCAGTTCTCAGATAAAGATATACAAATGACAAATAAATACATGAAGAAATGCTCACCATCACTGGTCATTCGAGAAATGCAAATTAAAACAACATTGAGATTTCATCTCACTCCTGAAAGAATAGCTGCCATCAAGAAATCAACTGATAACAAATGTTGACGAGGCTGTGGGGAAAAAGGAACACT
The DNA here is from genome assembly GCA_004027295.1 of Dolichotis patagonum. NCBI lineage: Eukaryota > Metazoa > Chordata > Mammalia > Rodentia > Caviidae > Dolichotis > Dolichotis patagonum. Next base: position 29,291 of record PVJX010000690.1, read on the forward strand.
GCTCCACTGTTGGTGGGAGTGTAGACTGGTGCAACCACTATGGAAATAAGTATGGAGAATTCTCAGAAGACTAGGACTGGAATCTCCATTCAACCCAGCTATTCCCCTCCTGGGTATTTTCCCAGAAAAACTGAAAAGATCATATCACAGTGATATATGTGCACCCATGTTCATAGCAGCACAATTTGTAATAGCTAAATATTGGAAACAACAAAGATCTCCATCAACAGCAGAGTGGATGAAAAAGGTGGTATTTTTATGTAATGGAGTATTACTCAGCTATGAAGAAGGATGATCTTGAGGACTTCATAGGTAAATGGAGACAACTTGAGACTATCCACATTAGTGAAATAAATAAGAATCATATTTATAAATATCACATTGTGTCTGTGGTATAAAAAATAATAAGAACTTTAAGAGTAATAAAATCCAAAATGTGCAATTGCTACTGTAAAAAAGAGAGGAAAAGAGGCTGCTCTAAAGGATATAATTGCATGTATGTTTAAGTGTTTAAGATGAATGACCATATTACTGTTTTTGTTAGATCATGGAGCAGAACTATTAACAGTCTCATTGTTTGAATGTGTACTTTGCATGTTTTAACTTTGTAACTTGAACAATTATTTCCAAGATGGCAGTATGTAAGTTATCAAGTAATGATTTCTTAGTATTTTTTGTTCTTTTCTTTTTTTCCTTGGAATTTTGTATTGCTGCTACCCTTTTTTTCTATTTTGTTTGTTTTCTTTTTAAATAAAATTTTAAAAATATGAACTTCAAAGTGATTTCCACTAGAATGGGAGAGTTACCTCAATATCAAGTTATTTTAAAGTTAACTATGAGTTGTCTCCCTGGGATACATCCAATTAGTATATTGTGGCTTAAAATGAGTTTAACTGATTATTTTCGCTAAATCAATCTTGTTAATGAGTAAAAAATTAAAATGGTAAAATATGCCCCATGGTACCCTTGCTTCCTTGCACTCCCCCTTGTCTTAGGTCCTATCCATTAGTAAATCCTGCTGTTCCTACCATCAGCTCCTACCTCCTGCGCCTGACACTATCACGCCATCTGACTACTTCTCACTCCCAAGGTACTGCCTAATCCATGGCACCATCACCTCTCACCTGCATTCCTGCAAGAGCCTGTCACCTTGATTTCCTGGATAGAATGTAGGAGTCTGTCCTGTGTCAGACAGAGCTTCCAAGAGAAAGTTCATAAAGACATGGGAAGGGAATTTTGAAAGGAAGCAAGGGAGAGAAGGAGGGAAGAAGGAAGGAACTAAGGAATGAAGGAAGAAAGGAAGGAAGAGAGGGAGGGAGTGAGGAAGGAAGGAAGGGAGGGAGGGAATGAGGAATGAGGGAAGGAAAAAGGAATGAAGTGGAGAAAGATTTTTAAGAAACTGGCCCGCATATGTGGAGTCTAGCGAGTCTGAAATCTGTAGAATGGGCCATCTAGCCAGAAGCTCAGGCAGGAGTGTATGCTGAGGCAGATAGTTTTCTTCCCAGGAAAACCTCCGTTTGTTGTCATGATGGCCTTCAGCTGATTGGGTGAGGCTCACCACAGGAGGGAAGGTAATCTTCTTAATTAAAGTGAACCAAATGTGGATGTGAACCCCATCTGCACAATGCCATCCGGTAACACCTAGAGTAAACTTGCATTTGATGCAATTCCTGAGCCGGGCACTATGGCCCAAAAAGCTGATCCACTTCAGCCCTGAGATCAGCTGCGGCTCACTCCTCTGTTCAAATCCCTCCAGGCTATGCTTGCTCTAAATAGAAACTGGCCAGCTGCTCCTGGGTATCCTCTCCAAGCTCACTACGCTGGCTCAGTCAGTGCATCCTTGCTGGGTTTTAGATACCACCTCTTTCTTCTCAGAGCTTTGGCAATTGCCCTCAGCCTGCAGCCCTTGCACCTGCATGCCTTTCCTCTCCTTTTTAAGTGCTGTTCTCATATCATGCCACAGAAAGAACTGTCCCCACAGGATGAAAAACAGTGTCCTCACCATCTGTGTATGCCCCCTCAATTTTCCTCTACTTTATTTCTACCTATGGCATTTACCACCATCTGATATATTTACTGAATTACTGGTTTACCATGCAGTACCCAGAACTCTGGGTTACCATGTGTGGCATCTGCTGGTCAGCTTCCATTTCTTAGAGTAATTCCCAGTCATAGTAGATTCTCAACAGATACTTGTTGAGGGAATGAATGAATTAGAATTGATAATTCTATTGAACATGTATCAAAAGGAAGTGACATGGGCATTCTGATGCCTAGGGGCCTGATCCTCAGTCTTCCACCATTTTTGCCCTCAGTTCCTCCACAGGCTCTTTACTCATTCTCATGGTTTCAACTTTCACACTTTGCAAGTGACTCCTAAACGTCTACATCCCCCCAATCCTGGTTCACACATCCAGTCCCACCCATCATGTCCACCTGCGCAGAATTTCCAGGGACTCTGAATTTGTCTGGAGCTGAACACCAACACTTCTAAATCAACTTCCTCTCCCTGTGTCCCCACATAAATAGCAGCTCTACCAAACTAGTCATCTAGGCCCCAAACCTGGGAGTCTTTGCAATCTCCTGCTCCTCTCATTGCCCTCACTCAGTACCCTTCACAGTGATTCTGAATTCTTCACTCTTCAGCCCAAACTATAACAGTCATCACCCATAAGTGTCCCTATCTCTAACCTTATCTCTTTCAATCCTTTGCTATACTGCTAGAGTGATCTTCCTCAGTATCACATGTGATCTCTGCACTGTGCAAAGCCTTGTGATGGGCTATGTTTTGACTCCATCTTGGCATCTGCTGGTGCTACTCCTACTTGAAAACACACACAACTCCACACAGAGACACACACACAAGCACGACATCTGTCAGTTCCCCATCATCACATTGCCTCTCCTGTCAACACCTATTACCGTCATTATCACCACCTTTATCACCATCACTATCATCAACTCCCTGCTATTACCACCATTACCACTATCTAAACCAATGACCACTTGCTTGTCTTCTCACATTGCTCCCTTTACTTGGAAACACCATTCCCATGATAGCCATGACAGAGCCTCACAGTAGGTTATTTCATTCATTTCTTTATGAAGTATAGTTGATTTAAATTTTGAAAATTTTTAAATAATGTTTCCTTATTTATAACCGAATAACTTCAATTTACTATGTGAAATTATGTGGGAATTAGATGAACTAAAATAGGTAAAGGACACAGAATAATGTCTAGCATAGAGTACGTAGCTAATAAACACCTACAGTAGGTCAGGTGCTGTAGTAGCAAATCAGCCTAACAGTCTCAGGCCTGGTAGAATCAAGCTTGCCCTCTACTCACACTGGATGTGCACAGTGCCAGGATCTGTTTGAGACAAAACTGCCAGTGGTCCAATGTGCCTTAGGCCTCACAGCTCTCAGCATCAGACTTCTGCTATTTGCATGAGGAAAGGTCTTCACAGTCCAAACTCCTGTCACTATCATTCTAATCATTCTGCTACCTTCCTTCTTGCATAGAGGACACTCTCATCATTTCTAGAGAAGACAGATTCCCGTCTGGTCAGAACATCAGATCATTCTCTAGGATCTCTGAGGATTGCTAAGTTGCCTCTCTCCATCCACTGAGAACCAGGATGATTGCCAGGTAAGAGGAAACACACTCAGCATCCCTAGGCCTGTAGCATTCCTAAACCCCTGAGGGAAAGATGCTATTAAGGCCCCTCCCAGGAAGGAGAGAGATTCTCCTGGGCTTCATCCTGTTTGTACATCCTAAGCGGAGCTCTGTTCCATAACCTCTGCCTGGCCCTCTTTGTTCACCCCTGGGAAATACATACAATGGTTTGAAGAAGATGCTCCCTTGAGGGATACACAGATTTCTCAGCTTCTTTTCTTCCTTTCTGCATGGACAGTCAGGGCACAAGGAGTTGTTCTCGGTTTGGAACAGTGAGAGACTTTCTTACCTGAGGTTTCAGGATCCCCTTAAGCTTTAGTAGGCTTCCAACGTATTTACTTCCAGAATATGCCATGTGTCCCACTTGCTCAGTGACGCTTCCAGATAATTTTATTTGCCTTCGCACCCTGGGCTGTGTCACATGCTCTCGATTCATGGATGCCTTCCTTGAAGCTATGGGGCTTTAGTAGAAATCCACCCCTAAAATCTGCACTATACTTTCAGACATTTTGTCAGACTATAGATTTTATTAAGTTTTATTTCTTAAATTAGAGATTCAAAGCAGTTGGTTTTTCTGACACTGAGAAGTCCAAATTTCTGACTCTGTTCCCTTTCATTTCCTTTAACGGATGAGCCAGTTGCTCCAGAAAAGGTGTTTGTTTTGTTTTGTTCTGTTCTATTCTGGTTTTGGAGTACATTATCACAACCCTTTCACACTCACCCAAAGAACTTACATGGTCTTGCTCACATGCAACAAAGGCAGAGACATGTGGGACACACGAACGTTCAGTGAGACACACCACTTGATGCCAAGTTATTTTCCATAATGTTCATATCAACTCACAGTTGAAGTCAAGCTCACCTACCCACATTCTAGTGTGTGTGTAACTCTATCAGACTTTCTCTGTTGTTGTTATTCTTCTAGTTAAAAATAGGTGAACGTCTTGAGGATTGGGACCATGTGTTATAAATTTCTATACTCCTTATAAGTGGTAAATTATCTGAAATATGTTTTAATGTTAATATAGTAAGCATTTCTTGAGTGTAAAAAATGCATAGGAGGATCCTTTATTTGCCTTAAAAGAAACAACTTACCAGTCCCAAGGAGGTAACTATCACAAAATATGCCACAAGACTTTGATCTTAAAGAAGTCATATTATAACATTTTTTAAAAGTGGATTTCTGATATAAAGAGTGGCAATGTTTTTAAACATAATTTTAAAATATCCTTATCCTTACCACATCCCATTGGAATATGATACCTAAAGTTATTTTATTGTAGAATATCATACTCTCTTTGCCTCCATATCCAGATCTTCCAAATTGGAGAATTCCTGAACCTGTTGAGTGAGTGACTCTTCCTTGCTTGGCAAGAAAATAAACTCATCTCTGTTTTTAATTCTATGTGTCTTTCTACCACTCTCTGACAGTTTATAAATTTGTTTCCTCTTATCTTTACTGACAATCCATGTAAAAGCCACCACAGGATAAATTGCTAAGAGTTTAACAATTAAGCCAGCCAAACCTCGGTTCCACTCCCAGCTGTGCCACTTATGAGTGTGGGTAGGTATTAGTTGTATTCCCACTGCTAGACAAATTACTTGACATCCACAATTTAAAGGAGATGCTTATTTGGGCTCATGATTTCAGAAGGCTGCATTCAAAGGGCATGGAAAGGAATGGTCGAGGAAAACTGCTCACCTCATGATGGTGAGGAAACAAAGGCCAGAGCAAAAGACAAGAATAAATCCTTCTAGGATATCCCCCAGTGTACATGGCCTCCCTATACTTACCCTCTAACAGCATATTCAACTATGAACTCATCTGTGAATTAATCCACTGATAATGTTCCCATGACCCAATAATCTTCCAGGAATCCCACCTCTGGACAAATAATATATTTTCAGAGACTGTCTGTTTGTTTGAGACAAGGTCTCACTACATGGTTTAGGTATTCTTGACTTCATAGTGATCCTCCTGCCTCACCCTCCCAAGTGCTGGAATTGTACAAACACACATGGCCTGGAGAGATATGTTAGATATAAACCGTAACATCCTGCTGTTGGGCCCTAAAAGGCTAAATCCATCTCATTCTACAAAACCCATTCAGTCTATCTCTGAGAACTGCCAAGAATTTTATGAGTTCCAGCACTGCTCAAAAGTCCAAGTATAAAATTTGATACTCTTAGCTATCAGATTCTATGAAAACTCAAAAATAAAGTTAAATATGTCCTACATAGAATTCCATGGGATAAGAATTTCCCTTCTGAAAGGGAGGAGTGGGAGCATAAAAGGGATTCAGAGCAAAGCAAGAACAAAACCCAGCAGGGCAAACATTAAATATTGTCACTCTATGTCCAGCACACAGGGCATGTGGTGGCAAAATGTGAGCTCTGAAGTGCTTGGGCAGCCCCACCTCTCTGGCCTTGTTGGGTGTTGCCCACATGGCCTCTCTCTTGGGATAACTCTGATGACTAACTATGACTTTCCTTGGCCTGGCATCTTATCTACCTGTGGTCTCCACTACAGCTTTGGCTTCACTCACACCTTTATGCATCACCCTCTCAGGGACTCCTGGCAAGAACTATGTCCCTCAAACACATTTATGCAAGACTTTTCAAATATTTTTCTGAAATCTGAGTGGAAACCTCCCAGACATTATAACATTGTGATTCTGCATGTCTGTAAAATCAATACGTGTGGATTACATAAGATCTGCTACCAGTGGTAACAGTGGGAGAGCCCCAATGGACCATGGCTGCAGCAATCTCTTAATGCCTGAATGCATGAACTCTGGGAAACAGTTCCTTATACAGTGTTAACTGAGCAGGGTTCCCTGGGTGTTTCTTCTCAAACCAATGTCTTTCAAGAGTGTATACTTTTACACTCTTAAGATTGTGATAAATAGGGTTTTGCCACTTTGTGAGATGCCCTCAAATTGTCTTTTCTAATGTCTAGGTGCAAAGTATGTAGCCTTTTTTTAATGGTACTAATCATGCTCTGCTAGCTTCAACTTTACAAGTGTTATTTTTCAGGCCAGGCTGCAAATTTTTCACATTTTTGAGCTCTTTTTTTGCTCCTGACTCTTACTGTAAATACAGCTGAAAGCATCCAGCAATATGCATGCCACAACCTGAACAATGGGCTGCCTTGAAATTTCCTCTACTGGATTGATTAGTCTTCACATTTAAATTCAACCTCACACAAAACCTTAGAACATGGGCAAAACATTCTTTGCCAAAATGTAACTTGAATGTTGCCTGCCCAGTTTTCAGAAGAGCCCTCATTCTTGTAAGGAGCCTCATGATCCTTGCCTTTACTGTCAGAATTGTAGTCCTCTGAGCTCCGTCCAAAATCATCCATCAAACTCTGCTTACACCATTATAGTATCTTCAAAGCTTTGCATACTACACCCATAAATTACCCCCAAAGACTTCTAGACCACAAGTACAGTCACCACAATGACCCCACTCCTCTAGTACCAATTTTCTGTGTTAGTCACTTTTATTTCACTGGGACAAGATACTTAATAAAATACTGCAACTAAAGAAGAAGAGCCTTGTTTGGCTCATGACTGACTCCAAGAGAAAAATATCATGGCAGAAGGCCTGGAATGGCAGCCAAGAAGCAGAAAGAAAAGAAAATGTTAGGCATAAGAATGTACCCTTCCAGGTCATAACAGAGTGATGTACCTTTTCCAGCCAGGGCCCACCTCTTGACAGCATAGTCAACTGTAAACCCAGCAAGACTAATCCACAGAGTATCATCTTTCAAAATCTCCATTTCTGAGCACATAAGTATTTTGAGAGGATACTTTAGTTCTAATCCATAATAGGAGGCTTTAAGCACCAGATTATTATATCACATTTTAATTCTCTCCCAGAGTAATCAGAAACATGAAGTCTAGTGAATGCAAATAATCGACAGAAAACAACTAAATCACAAAGAACTAAAAAAACTAATGAAACCTAGATTATTTCTGTATATGGCAAAAGCTTCAAGTAGGTGCTACCATTTTATCTCTAAAAAGAGAGCAATTCATGTTTCAGAGAAGAGCTAATAGTTCTTAAAGAGACTCGAGTCTAACACAAGTCCTAGGCAATGGACCCCTCCATCCTGTGTGCTTTCCCTCCCTTTCTTTCCTCCTTTTCTCTCCTTTCATTTTTTTCTCTCTCTCTTCACATCTTTACCATGTGCCTCTCCATAAACTCTACTATTTCAATATTCCAAGTCAAGATTGAATGCCTAATACTTGTTTTTCATCATTTACACTTTCTCTTTAAATTCACCCTATGGATTGTTGTCCAAGGGCATCAAACTTGAGCTTATTCTAGATACTTACACTAAAGGCAAAGTGGTGATAAAGCCTACCACAGTTACAAGGTTGTCATGAGGACCAAAATCAGCTGAGGTTAGTTCAATGCAAACACAAATGTAACAATTGTAGTGCAGTGATCATTTTCAATCAGTAGACATTAATTAAATGGATACTAGTTAGTCCACCATTAAATTTTATTAAATGCATGTATAGAAGCTTGTGTTGATAAATAAATTTTATGTGCATTATAGTGGAGCTGAATTTGTTATTCTTATTAAATATGCAGAAGTATTTTCAGTTGAAAGTTACTAAATAAATACAATATTTTAAGAACTAGTATTGTTATGTACATATACATAAATGTGAAAAGATTATTTTTGTACAGGTACTTATCAACTTCTGGGTTCATACTGCATTAATAGGATTGAAGTTGATGAAATGTAATAGGTCTTCATTAATTTATACATCTGCAAACATCCAAGCTATACAGGACAGTTGTCAATTTTCACAGGTCATTTCTTCAGTTTCTTGAGAGTTATTTTTTGTTTCCTCTACAAATGTTGTGATAAATTCCTCAAGACTCCTTAAAATATACAAGACACAAACAAAACAGATTAAGAAAAATACATTAAAGGAAGAAGAACACTTCAAAGTAAACATTCATTTTAAGATACATTTATTCCAAAACTGATGAGACTTGGCAAATTACGTTTATCTAAATCATATGTCAGTAGAATTTTGGCCTTAGATGTAACAAAGCTTTTCTGATATTTGAGTGCATGCCTGTCACATTTTCCAGCCTGTGTTGTGTGGCCGCCAAGTCAGATCATTTATATTGTTGAGGATATAGAAGGAGCCTTCAAATTGTGTATGTGCAACTGTGCTATTTCCTTAGATGGCACAACATAGGTGAGCCTAGAATATGGGCTCCCTGGATGGCTCACTTAGCATCAATTCTAGCCGTTTTCTCCCTTGACTTTCTCTGCCATGTAAGTGAGAAAGTGAAGTGTTCTGTTTTCTGGCCTCACAGCTAAGAACGGCTTTGGGATCTGCCAGTGACGTTTAGGTGACAGTCTCTTACAAAGGCTGCCTTTCCTAAATGCAGCAGAAAAGCCTTAAAGGCCTGCTAAAATCTGTCTTTCTCTGCTGTTTTTTTCTCCTTGGAACATGGACCCCAAGACCAAAAGCAGCGATACTAAAACCACAGGAGGAAAATCACCACAAGAGAATTAGTGATACCTCTGGGGCCAGGCCACCATCATCTGAAACTCTTCCATATTGATACAAATAAGCCTTTGTATCTTTAAACCATCGTGGTTTTCCACTGCTCCCACTCACACTAGCACCAGAGATTTGAACTATGCCACTGACTTCAAGTAAACTAAGTATGTAAAATATAAATGTATGCAACATATATAATATGAATGAATATTTACTGTCTTAAAACTTTAAAGTAGTGCATTTAAAGGATTATCCAAAGATTGAACATTACTAGATACATGTCATTTAATAAAAGGAACTCTCCACAGCCATATAAATCCCCTTTCTTGATTTTTGTATGAGATTTCACCCCAACTTTTTAGCTTTTCCTAGTGAATTTACTATGACATTGCTAAATAATATGTGCGTTTTGATGCTTAAGTCTTACACTAAGTAATTTTAAGCATAAGAAAACATATAATACATATATTTGAAGCTGTTGGTCAATAGTTGTAGTATAGCAAAGTTCTATTGTGTTAAATCTAGTGTTGAGTGAATAGTTTTGAGAAAAACAAGTCATTACACATCTTTTTTTGCACAATTCATTATACCTAGAATATTTTATGTTAATTATAAAATAGCACAAATGAATCATATGCAGAATGTTTACTTCAACAAATATTAGTTCTTTATACCATGAAACATAAGGCGTGAGATAAATTCAAGATGTTTAGAAAATGAAAAAGCAATATTTTCGTAACAGCATCACAGGGAATTACTCTATGGGTTTTGGACAATCAGCAACAGATGTCACTTCACATATGAAAGATCATGGAGTTGCAGTATAAAATAACTTTCAATATTTTTTCCGTTTTCTTTTCACTTGGAATCTTGTCCTATTATCTAACTCTTCTCATTGTCTAAATGATCTGAGCCTCACTTCTGCCCAAGTACTTGAAGTTCTTGGTAATTCCCTTTCCATTCATTCTGTGAGATGCACACTGATTTTTTCTTGCTTGGTGTTCATTTTTATCTTGCATCAGTTCCTCAGCCTTTAGCCTGAGACCTCTAGGTATTTTCAAGGATCATTGTTGGTCCAAAGGTCTTCTACATTTTACACTCTTAGGAAGCAGATTCATTTTTAGGGTTGAAGGTCCTATCATAAACATGGCTTAACTCTAGTACCTCTCTACATCCTAGAAGTATTTCTCCAAATTTTAAACCACGTGCTGCCAAAAATAAAACACATCCTTCCTCTTCTATTAGCACCCATTTATGGTTTCTATTGTATTACTGGTTATATCAATATCTTAACCTCTACATGATCAACCCCGAGCTCCTGTTTCACCATCCTAGCAAAGAATTTTGGTCAGACAGGGTCCTCCCCTGAAACACCTTTTACACAAAAATGATTACACACAGAGTTTACTATGAAAGTTTCCTGTTCAAAAGGAAATCTATGGACAATATCCTAGTTTTTCTTTCTGCCTATTCAATATTACATAATGAGATTACTGCTGCTATTTTCCATAAATTAGGAATCTATTCCACTTTTTCAATTCTATGCATTTCTACCTAGAAGTACTTATTTTTATTACACAGGCATAAGTAAATGATTACTAGGAATATAATTTTGAAGTGTTGTCTTCTTACATTTAAAAAAAATGAATCCATATTAGATATTTCACTTGGCTTAGGAAATTAATCAGAGAGGTATTACAGACGGCTCAAAGGCTCTTCTTACATTTTAATTTATAATAAAACATTTGGAATTTGAATTTTTTTTAAATATATTCATTTGTTTGTAAAAATTCTGTTATTGTGGGGTTACTTTTTTATGTTTCTGAGAAATATTTTCTTATATTTTGGAAAAACATAAATATGTGTACCTCAAGTTAAATTGTTCTGAATTGAACCCTGAACTTGGGAAAGAAGATTAAGATAAACCAGTTATATTATTTTTCTTAATTAAGTTTTTATTTCAAAACTATTCAGTGAGTAGCCTTTTCCTATTGATAGCACTGAAAGATTATGAAAGCTTACAATTTTATTGCAACAAAAACAAAACAAACTGAGATTTGCATAATAGTTTATGTAATATAAGTTCTAATAAAAGAAGAATACCACTTGATGATAGAAATAAGAAACCCTCCATAGAGTACAAGGTAGAGGAAAAAAGTACAGAACCAACTATAGCAGATTTACATTACTAGAAATAAGCAAACAGATGAATAAATAATTTACTTGGTGTTTATATATCAGACTTTGTAGGTAAGGTATTGTGCTGCTTCTTAGGCTGGAAGTGAAGGAAGTTAAGGAGATTTGTAAATGTAAATGTTTGTGTTCTTAGTGTTTTTATTCTTTTTTCCTCCTTTTCCTTCTTTGTTCTCTTTCCTATTTGAATATTTTCTTTCTATTTTCCAATTATCTTTCATCCATTTTGGTCCTTAATTGCACTTTTGGTTTCTCACACAAAAGAAACAATGCAATATTTAAACATCTATGTCCAATTTACTTCATTTAAAAGTATGGTCAAGTGTATCCTTCTTTATGGCAGAATAGCACTCTATTATATATAAAAATTGCATTTTTAATCCATTTGTTAGATAATAGGCATCTTAGTTGCTAGCTATTACAAATTGTGCTGCTATAAACATGCATGTACGTATATCACTGAGGTATGAGACTTCTAACTCTTTGGGGAAGATATCAATAGCTGGGTCAAATGGCAATTCTAGTTTCAGGTTTCTGAAGAATCTCCATAATGATTTCAATATTGGTTGCACCAATTTACACTCTTATTAACAGTGAGAAAGGGTTCTTTTATCCTTTGCTTCATTTGTTATTGGTTGATTTCTTGATGATAGTCATTCTTTCTGGAGTGAGATGGAATGTCAGTGTTGTTTTAACTTGAGTTTCTTGAATGATCAATGATGTTGAATACTTTTTCATATATTTATCTACTGTTTGTACTTCATTTTAGAAGTGTGTATTCATTTTAGGATTGAGTTTTTAAATTTGAGGTTTCTGATTTTTTGTGTTTTTTATACATTCTAGATATTAGTTCTTTTTGTGGAGAAGAGCTGGTAAAAAAATTTTCCATTCTGTGGGCTGTCTCTTCACTACATTGGTGGTTTCTTTTGCTGCATAAAAGCTTTTAATATTATGAGATTCCAACTGATTATTTGTTTTATCTCCTGTGCATTCATGATTTTGTTCATAAAATCTTTGTCTCCACCTATGTCTTCAAGAGTTTTACCTATTTTATACTCCAGAAGATTAAGTGTTTCTACTTTAATTTTAAGCAGAGGGCAGCACAATCCCCAGTTTGAAGTTATACTGCAAAGTTACTATGATAAAAAAACAAAAAACAAAAAAAAAACCAGCATGGCACTGGCCTAAATAAATAAATAAAACAGACCCAAGTATCAAGGGAACAGAATAGAAGACCCAGAAACAATTCAGCCACCTTATCTTTGGCAAAGGGGCCAAACACTTTCACTGGAAGAAAAATATACTCTATACTAAATGGTTCTTGGAAAACTGGCTTTCCACCCATGCACTAAACTAAAATCAAAATGGATCAAAGATGTTACATATCTTTTTATCATGATAGAAAGACTTACTGCTGTTCCTCCTCACTGATATTACTCTTTTTCATGATCTGCTTCACATTGTTTTCAATGACCTACAAAAAATTGAAAATCCTTTGATCATGCATAGAGACAATAAATTTGACTGTAGATAATCATTTCTGGACTACCATATCTGGATCATTTATGGACAGATTGTCATTTATAGTTTAACATACTATAGCAAACTATAAAGAATTTTGGAGGGGTACACCCAAAGTTTCTCTAAGAGCCAGTTCCTTAGATTTTTTGCCACCAATTAACTAAATACACTGAATGATAATGAATGGATGAATCAGAAAATATTGTTGGCATATTCCACTGTTAAAACTGAGTTATTTTATTAATACATGAGTTTACACCTGCCTAAAGTGATTATTTACATAGCTAGATATTCCAAGAATTACAGAAATTTACTATGCAGAAAAAAGAACACATTTATTTCTAGTTATGACACAGCATAAGCAAGCACTTCAGGAAATATTTCTATAAATTCTAAGTCACACACGAAATAAAACTTACTTGTATTTTCTTCTGTAGAATTCTATTTATTGTTTCCAATTTTATAGCTTCATTCTGGAGGAGATATGGGTTTTAAAAGCAAGATACTTTGTTAAGAACATTTGTTAACTACTTTTTACTATTTATGAAAATATTATGTGTATACTGTAATTACAATTTTAGAGTGCTCACTAGGACATCATTTAAACGTCAATGAATAAACAAAGAATGAAATGAAGGATAAATAATAAAGATAAATTTATATTTCTGGGTCAAAAATAAAAAGGTAAAGGTTGCTGCTTCAAAAAATTTAAAAAAACACTAGAGAAATTCTAACATGGAACAGAACCTCACTTTTTGATGACTTGACACAAAACTGTATGAATACACAATGGTAGACATGTCTTATTTTAGTGCACTTGGCTTCATCAACTTTCACAGATAACATAAGTTTTTACAAATTGAAGGTCTGTGACAACCATTGGTCAATCAAATTTATTAACACCATATTTTATAATAGCTAAAATAATCATTAACATTTTTAGCAATAGATAGTTTTTAATTAAGGTGCAGTATTGAGACAATGCTGTCATACATTTAATAAACTAAAACACAGTATAAACATAACTTTTATATACACTGGGAAGTAAGAAAACTGATAGGATTCTTTTATTGCAATATAACCTTCATTGTGATGGTTTGAAACCAAATCCACAATATCTCCAAGGCATGCCTATATCAGTAAGTAACATATATTAGCAATAACTGATTACAAAGGGTAAGGTAAATTTTTTGAAATCTTCTTTTATAATAGTAACAGATCTTATAAAAACATAAAAATAAATATAATTATTCAAGATCAAGACATAGAAATAACATACTGATGATAAATCATCCTGTTTAACATGTGCATGGCTTCAGTTCTGCAAGATCAAATGAGATCTAAAGATGGATTGTGGTAATCATTGCTCAGTTAGGTGAATGCATTTAATTCCTTCATTGTACAATTAAAATGATAACTTTATGTTAAGTGTTTTTGCCACAATTTAAAACATTTAGCTACCAAAAAAGTAATAAAATGATCCCTGATGATAATGTTACTATTGCAAGGCCATCATTGTCTTCCAAATAAATTAATAAGTTCAATATAAGCACAATCAAAACACTGACTATTATTTTGTAACTTGAAAATGTAGTTAATAGTATGGACGAGACTAGCTAAGAGTACTAAATAGTGGTGGGAAGGTAATATGAAGACTTCTTTTTCCAGATATCCAACGTGTTGAAAAGGATTAGCTATTATGTGAGGCATGGTATCATTTAATTAAAAACCTAGGATACTTAGATTATCATCATCTTCTACATGCTATATAATTCTTCTGTTTTCACTTTAAAAAGTAGTGTGGGATAATATATGTTATTATATAACCATGAGGGAAAAAAAAAGACAGTCACATATCACACATGATCCAACTAAAAGTTACACTGAATTAGAGTCTGCATAGTTTCTGCACAGCTTCTACAGTATTTAACTATTTCCAGAATTCTACAGGGATTTTTTTTTGTCATCTGCACTTTTGTTTTAACTAGATGTTTATCATTTCTGCTACAGACATTTTGAAAGGAAAATATATTTGCTCCAATATAATCAAATTGCTTCATGTATTTGCTAAGGTTTGTAAGCAAGAGTAAAATGTAAACATTTAAATAGATAAATGGATACCTCTATGCTTTTAATCTTATTCTCAGTGACATCTGAAATACTGGTATGCACCAAATTAGTTTTAATTTGTTTTCCAAGAGCTTGAATTTCATCCCATTTGTTGAGTATTTCACGTCTCTTCTTTTCAACCTTCTCAGTAAGAGTAAGATGTTCTTCATCAACTATTGTTTTCTGAGAAGATTCTAGAAATATATTTGAAAATAAAATATTTCTACATTTAAAATTTCAGCTATTTTCAATATCAATGTGCATTATTGACAATATTATGTTTAGATATAATTATAGACTGTAAAATAACTCAAAACTCCAATACATAAATGAAATGAAAATAATCTGATTCAAAATGCTATGCTCTTCCTTTAACTCATTCAGATTATCAATCATTACTTGGTGAACACCCAGCTTTGCAGACAATTGGCTAAGTGGGAATATTCTCTAGTACATTATGAGAACGTGATAGTGAGAAAGTTGGCAGTGCAATGGAGAAGTAAACAGAAACATGTCATCACATACGGGGAACCTAAAGGGGGATTTTTCTAGAACAGCGAGACTAACTTGAGTTTGAAGGATGAGAAGGAGTAAGAGAAGCGCACATGGTGCAGAAGTAGCAAAGAATGGAGCAAGACCTCAAGATACAATACCAGAACAGTAACAGGGCAAATCTACAAAGGCACTTGCCTGGTTTTTCCTTAGCAGACTTTAGCAACATATACTCCATCTCTAATTCATTTCTCAGCCTACAAATTGATAGTAAAAAAAATAAATAAATAATGAATTAGTAGTGTCCCATTTGTACCTTTTTCCTTTTGTCTCCTTTTTACTAACATCATTTCATTGAGAAAAAAATAACCTGATCTTCTTACTTTGTAACAGAAAGAGGTGACAGAAGATAGCTGTGAGAGCCCCAGCCAGGCAAGTAAAGGTCAGGCATGAGCCTTAGGCCTGAAGGTCAGGGTGAAGTTACCTGGGGATGTGCACATTGTGAACACAGTGTGCCTCCTCTGGTCCTCTTGGGGCAAGCAAGAACTCATAGTCGTACTTCAAGAGAGAGAACCCTAGACCAACTTAGAGCAGAAGACAACTTCTGCCTTTTCTGCTAGTTACCCAGAAGTCATGTTCTGTATTTGGTTTTGTTCCTCATTTTGTTTCCTTGAGGATATCTTGGTTGTTTCCAATTTGCTTAATCTTTTCTTTTTCCATAATCTTTGCTAACAATATACTTATCCAGCTTTCACTTGGCCATGGAAAACCATGAACAGAGATCACAGAGTTTTTAAGTTGAAAACAGTAAGGGTATTCCTATGAGATGTCTTGACTTTGTGACCCTCCATCTATCGTATCTGAACCAGCATGCCAGAAGTGGGGTTCCTTCAGATTCCCCTCAAGTTCCCCATGAAGATATTATATTTGGTATGATTTCTTATTCATATGCATGATGGCTGTGAAAGAGGGGAGGTGAGAGGATGACATTGGTGAATTTAGCGTGTAACAATGTGCAAAGTTGTAGATACGTGATCATCACACAGTTTTAAGCTCTTTGAAACAAATAGCAGACAAACTTATTCAAGTCAGGTTACTAAGGCCTCACTTGTCATTGTGCTCCAGGGCTGCCTTGGTGGCCTGCACAAGCCTCCTCAGCTCCTTCTTGGCCTGATCAACATCCTCAGGCCTCACAGGGCTCTTTGCCAGCTCTTGGATTTCTGCCTGGAGCATCTGGGAGGGCACAGCAAGGCAAAGCAAGGGTAAAGCACATCAATAAAAGGCACAAAACATTGCTTTTTATTGGTGCTGTGAACCCAAGGTGCCTTGGGTTAAAATAAAAATACCAGCTAAAATAGGCACATTGGGAAGACTGGAGGGAAGGAAGTAGCAGTAATGCAGAAGGCATGACTGGTCGAATGAAATTCTAGAGAAAGTGCTCTTTTTAGCATTTTAAAGTTTTATTTCCCTAAGAAAGTTTTAGAGGATACATATTTCATGGCTTCACTGTATATGTTGGGTGATGGGGCATGCTGAATAAAATGATTCAGGTGGACTATATTTAGCTCCACAATTATTCTAAATTAGTGAAAAACAAAAGCATAAGCTGATTGTTGTACACAAGAATAAAACAATATTTTGCTCAAATGTGGAGTGCAAAGGCTATTCACGTCCCCTCAAGATAACACTTCAACAATGCCTTTTGGTATTCACTGATACAGTTCCTTCCTCAGTCCCATATTATATGAAAGTAGGGGAGGGAAGACTTTGGCAGTATTGTCAGTCTATAGGAAAGTCCTTCAGAACATTTTTCTACTGCTCATGAAATGCGGACACAAGTATAAACACACTACACACACTTCAGGGATGATTGTTACCTTAATCTGCTTTGTAGGCTGGGAGTCCAGAAGTATTGCCATGTAGAGTTCATACTCATTCTATACACACACACACACATACAAAGAATCCATTGAAAACATGTTAGATGATAATGACATCTTGCAAAGTTGTTTGTTTATATAATATAGGGATTAAGGAGGTCATTTTTGATTTTTAAAAACTATATAAAATGTTTCTGTGATATATTAAACCATGCACACAAACATTTATAAAACAATATTCTTTGAAGCATGTTTAGATGTTAAGTACTGATCACTTCAACATCCTGTCATAAACTACACTGCCCACTTACAACAAATTATCCCCTGCCAGCCAGAAGTTCTATGGATGTAGTTCTTACAGCCTGTCAAAGGGGAGTTTTCCAGTGACAAGAGTATCTCTGGAGAATAGGACACCACCTGCCACTGGTAACCATCCTTTGTCACTAGAGAAATTAGAAAATAGCACCTTAGTTAAGTAATATAATTTTAAGTCAGATTCTATATGAGACTGGCTTCCATCATAAAATCACAAGAAACCTATAATTCCATAAGGACTCATGTAAAATTATACATCTATGATTACAAAAGTTCATATGTTACACATGTACCAAGTATATAGTTAGGAAGCTTTGGTGGACAAACATAAGCTTAGGCAGCAAACTAACTGGGTGCTTATTTGACAAAGCCCTGAATGATGTATGTGGCTAGGGCCAAAGTCATATATGGCTTTTGATATCCTCTTTCATGCAGTGTAGACAGTAAGGCAATGAGATCATTCCCTAAGTATACCAAAGAAAAATCTCACATAGCCCTCCATTGTTATGCAGAAATGTATATTTTCCCTACCTTAATTTCTTTCAAGAGGTCACCAAATATCAGAGAGCTATTGCAAATGTCTTCAAAGACTTCTCCAAAAACCTGTAGCCTGTTGAACTGTTGTGAGTTGCACGTGCATATTTTCTGGAGTTCCTGGGGAAAAGAGAATGAGCCCATTTCTAGTGGCCTTCATTCTCCTCTCAGGAAAGTTCCTCAACTTGAGGAACCAAAGGGCACAGCTGTCATCACCCAGGTGTTTGGTCTTCTCTGAGCAGGTGGAAAACCAAAGTGACTTGTTCTCCCACCAGTCACGGAGAGTTTGGTCATGATTTTTGTATTTTTATCCTTATCTGATTTTTCTCTGATCTTTGTACCCAAGAATCCAAGTGCTGCCTCCACAGTCTTCCCACGGCCACTTCTTTCTTCCTTCGGCAAACCCTTTGGCATAGTTATTTCATAGTTACAAGGTGTGATCAAAATATACTGTAAATGTTTAAATTTTAAGGATGTATCTCAATAAAAGACACAATGCCATTAATCTCCCTCAGAATATTTCCATTCATTTTGAATACACTTCTCCAGTTTGAACACACTTCTTGCAACTTTCTGAAGCAGTTCTGGAAGTTCTCTTTGTATCTTTGTGAATTGTGATTTTAAAAATATGCTAAATTATGCTCCCCAGTGCCGTCCAAAAGAAAGGCAGGCACACTAAAACATTACGGTGAGTCCTCATCTACAATTCACCGGATCTGGAATTGTACAACTCTAGCTCTTTAACAAAGCCAGTAAGACCAAGAAAGGTAAGCGGTTTGGACTGATTGAAGACATCAAAGCGTGCACAACAGTGCAACTAAAGAGTCTCACTGAAGAACACTTCCAGAACTGCTTCACAAAGCAGCAAGAACGGTGGGATGAGTGTGTTGGAAGTGAGAGGGAGTATTCCAAGGGGTACTAATGGTGATGTCTCTTTTACTATAATCATTTTTAAATGTTTGATTTGTACATTTTTTCAATGCATAATGAATATATTCAGCCTCAGGAATTGGTACACACACATACCACATCTTGAGCTTTTTTACTTCCCCTTCCCTTTCCTCTCCTGTCTCCCTTATCCACAGGTCCCCTTCCCATCTTCACAAAGTTTGTTTTCCTGCTCTACTGCATTTGCCAATCACACCTTATAGATACCATTTTCTTCTCTCCCAACCGTGTGGTTTCTCCCACGTTCCACGCCAGCCAGAGCAGGCATTGTGGGTATGCTGTGTGGGAATACCCCTGTGTCCTTTCGCCTGCTCACTCTTTTCCCTCTACAGTGTTCTTCCGCAGTAAAGTGGGCATGTCTTTTCTCAGATCCCACAAACACTGCCTAAACCATTGCTGCACAGAGCATCTATCACTTCTGAAGATGAACTTGCCTCAATTTACCGGTGTCCAGATGGCACCTTCTGTTGCACTCTGTTATCATCTAATGATGATACGTGGAATAATGTCAGCACCTGGCAGTTTTGTTCCAATCTGTCTGCACACATGAACAAGGTACCTGAGGACAATTCTCGGATACTGAGCCTCATGTGGACAAAACTGCAAACATCTCTCCTTACCTCCTCCAGTTTCTTTTCATGGCTGATTGCCACCTTGCTCCCAGTGAAGTCACTCTTCAGATCTTGCTTTAGTCCAACTTCCTTTTGGAAACTCAAGAACTTCTTGTACCTGTCTGCCTTTGTCACACTGGCTAGGTAGGAGCTGACATAGTGATACTCATCTGGGCCCTGGGGAGACAGCGTGCACTGGCGGCTGGATCCTGCCTGCTTGAACCTCAGCACCTTCACCTCAGGCAAGCTGAGTTCCTCTCTCCTGCGCTGCTCTGAGGGGTGCTCAAGCACCTCTTCTTCCTTTTTTTCTTCCTGCAGAATCTGTTTTGGAATAAAATCTTCAGAAGGGTGTAAAGTTCGTGCAACTTCGGCTTGGGGGTTTAAATACCTGAAGAGTGTGGTGTTCTGAGCATCACTGGGAACCAGAGCTGTGTTTATGGTAAAATAAGACAAAGCATCCTTCATCTCAGCAGTCTTCCCATACTGTGCTTTCTCTATGCTTTCTGGGGGGCCTCTCTCCCACCTTGGCCTTTGGGCATTGTGCCAGTGATGCAGTATGGTCTCCTGCGGCCTGTAGAGTTTGTTGGGGTTCAGGTACCCTGAGATATAGAGGTAGACATCCTCCTTGTGGTCCTTCTGGAGTCTGTCCAGAAGCTCCCTTAGGTTGCAGAGAGTTTTGACACTGCTCAATTCACAGTGTCTCCGCCTCAGGAAGACTGTTTGGAAAAGGTAATAACATGACTATGAAATATCGTACTTAATCCCACTGTAAATCAGTCATGCCCATTTGCCAAACGGGCATATCCCATACCCAAAAGTGGGGTGTCCGGAAAGGTTGTGGCAGCTCAGGTTATTAAGAAAGAAAGAAGAAGTACTTTAATTTCACAGAGACTTCTTACAATAGTAGCACAACTCTAGAAAAAAGCCTAAAGTATTAATTATAACTCTTAATCATGATGCATACAGATGCCTTCTTGAATGTGCTAAACAGGATATTCTAGGGAATAAAATGGAGTTATTTTTCTTCCTTTGTATTAAAAAGTGTCAGAATTCCCTACAATTGATGTGCCTTTCATTCCTGCCTGTCCTGTCCTCACAAAGAATCACCTATGAGTATGGTAACAAGATGGTAACCCTTCCCACACAAGGTCCTGTTCCTTGAATTCCCCAGTGACAGGGCTGAATTCCAGAACAAGGTCTAGGATATAAAACTGCAGGAAACCTTGATTTCCCTGCCTATTCTTAATTGTGACATTAACTGTGTGAGCCTTAGATTTTCTTCTGGAGAATCAGGATAATCACTGGTACAAAGTGATTCTTCGACACCCACGGAATCACTTTGGGCAATGATACCCTTAGCATGAAGTGGATATTCCACTACTCGTGCTCATGCTTACTAAAGTACTACAAAACTAAATACTTCTGAAAGGTTCTGAGTCAGCCTGAATTTGTCCTCATAATAAGTTGCCATCCAGCATGAGCAAAGAGGGCTTCCTCCTGGGCTACTGTGCAGTGTGATGTCTGTCACCAGAGCCAGTGGCATAGCCTCCTGGAGAGCTTGAGACGTCTAAACAAGGAGGAGCTCAGCTGTCCACGGAGGGCAAGGTCTCCTGTGTCCCCAAAGGTGGTAAGCCAAGCCCACCTACCCCTGGGAGCCCAGCAGAGCCTGAGCAGGCCCAGGATACACCTACAACCAACTGCAAGACCCCAGTGACAAGCATTTTGGTGATCAGCCTCTTCCCCAGTGGGAGAAAAGACACTGAAAGGCATTATGAGAACAAGTACAAGCCAGGCAGCCAGCTAGGTGTGGGGCTGTCTTCTGAATACAGCCTTTCCCTATCTGTTGGGCTTGTCCCCTTATTCCATGACCACCTAAGGAAAGGTAAGCAAGCCACATACAAACCCATTTCTGTGTCAAATCTAAGTGGGAAGCCTTGCCTGTAAATTCAGGATGCATCATGGTCTCTACCTGAGAGAAGAAACAAAGCCCAGAGATAGAAGCAGTGGTGGGTCCCCTGCTGTGTGACAAATGACCATACATGGCAGCTTTGGCAGCATCAGCATGCATCTCAGTTCTGCATGCTGGGCTCTCTGCTTGGGACCTCTCAGGGTTGAAGTTGAGGTGACAGCTAGCTGGGTTCTCAAAAACTGGACATAAAATCTGTTCCAGACTCATTCTTGTTATTATCACAATCCACTTCCATCTAGTTGTAGGAGTGAGGTCCCTGTAAGTAGCCATCAGTGGGGTTGCTCACTGGCCCTGGGGGCCACCTATATTCCTGACTTACAGCCCTTCATCTGCATCCATCTCCATCTCCATCTCCATCATCTCCATCTCCATCATCTCCATCTCCATCATCTCCATCTCCATCTCCATCATCTCCATCTCCATCTCCATCTCCATCTCCATCTCCATCTCCATCTCCATCTCCATCTCCTGGCCAGGAAACTCTTCCTTCCCTGCACTTCTCACTTCTTTAGAACCACCCTTTCTCTCCAGGACACCCAAGATGCTGCTTTGTCTTTAGCCCAGTGCTCTCTCTCTCTCCTTTCTACTGACCTGGAGTGACGCCAGGTGTGTGCACCAGGACCCCAGACACTCTGGCTCAGAATTCTGCATATCTTAACAACAGGGCCAAATTCATGGCCCAGCCTTCCTGTACTGCCTAGTGTGAACACGAACCATCACCTGCTCTTGCATGGGCCACCAGGGCTCCATATGAAAGCAAATGATTCCAGCCAGGGACTTCTTGAGAAAAATATACCTATGAGCAGATAAAAGATTAATAAACCATTTCTCAAGACAATCATTGTAATTCATCAAAGGAACTAATACAGAAAGCAGGAAAATCAGATAATACTAACCCTACAGAAAAAAAGGAAGCCACTCACATGTTGCCATGTCATGCTTCATTTTGGTTATTTCAAGGAAATCTGAGGCCTTTGAAATTAACCAACATAGCTACCCACCTATATTTAGCACATCTTTGAGTTTGATAATAGAGAGGCTTACTTTTCTAGACTCAAAAAATCCAGCTTCCAGTTCTGTATGCTGAGTCCTGCAGTGTTTACCATGTGTTACCCATGCCATCCAGGGAATATTACAGTTACTGAAACTGAAAACATTGGTATTTTATATCCTGCCATCTTTAGTGCACATAAAAAACAGAAGCTTAAACTATTCATTAAAAAAGTCTTTCTCTTAACAAATGATCTGAAAACAAATTTGCTTTAAGAAAAGACAAATGTTTTAAACATGTATTGATTAGAAAGACATAGAAATCAATTTTTGAATGAAGTTTAGATTAATTAAACATTTTCAATATTTTTAGGATTTAACAGTTTTAAACACAAAATGTTACTATTCTTTTTAAGAAAGCTACCTTTTCTTCAGGATAGTAAGTTGATCAAGATCAAGCAAAGGTGAAGAAGGGAAAAAAATTAAGATGTGTTATGTGTGTGTTTGAACTCCACACAAGGAATATAAACATTCTGTATTGCAAACATGCATTAATAAAATAAATAAATAACAGTTTAGTAAAAGAAAGTGTAGGTCTTCAGTGTCATCACTATTGCAACCCTGCCTAAGTTGTCTCATCACTTGGAACTCTAAAATCCACGGGAATCTCATTATCTTTTTCAGGAACATCCTTGCCCTTCTCCTCCATCTCCAAAGTCAAGTGTCAGTGGAATGAATTCATAGCAGAGCCAGCAGATGTGTGATGCATGGCTCATTGCCCAGTAAGGCAGGCCAGTCAGAGGAGACTCAGGGACCCCAGAGGACCACTGCCCTGTCCTCTGTGAACCCCAAAACTCTTGTATAACTTTGTGGGGCTGCTTGGTTCTTCCTGGACCCCACTGGTATCACTGCAACTATGGCTGGACAAACTGCCCTGTACACTCATCTGCAACCATTTTTAAAAATTCCCAAGTGAATGAACTTACTGTTAATGGCATTAGAACCTTCATAAAAGGCTCACAGTCACTATTATGTTTAATTAATAAATACGGAAAAGAAATGCTTTCAGAATTCTAAGGAATAATATAAAAATCTGTACTCCACAAGCTGACCTGTGTGTCTGTGGTACAAAATAAGTGTCCTACCTCCAAGAATCTTAAATTCTGTGGCATATTTGAGACATAAGTGCCTCAGAAGGGGACACCAACCACAAGGCAGCAGTGACTGTGAGGGCAAGAGAGCTAAGGAAGAGATAGATGGATCTTAGCCAAGGCTCTTTCTCAGATTTCAAATGTGGGGGGCAGGTGTCCACCTACTGCCTTCAGGAGTGTGATAAGAGGACTTTGCTGGCATATCAGGGGACAGGCTTTAAAAAGATAATTCCATCCATCATCTGGATGGACCCAATCTAATTGTAAAAGCCCCTAAAAGGAGAGAGGCTTCTCTGGCTAGATTGCCAAAAGACAGAGGACTGGCAGGGACCTCCAAGATTCCAACAAGAGTGCAAGATTCTATGGCCACTCTGACTCTGAGGCAGAGGACCCAGCAAGGACTTGAGGAAAGGCTTTGGTCAAAAGCAACAAGAGGACACCTGTGGTCCCCTGTCAAGAGGAACTGGAAATGCCAACAAAGCAGACAGCCTGGGAAGGATCTGTCCTCGAGGCTCCAGAAAGGCACACATTCCTACTAACATCTCTGGCCAGGCACAGAAACCCTGAACAGATCCCTGGGGCTCATACAGGCCTGTGACCCACAGAACTGAATCCAGACTAGGAGATATTTTCAGTCCTGCATTTTTGGGAATGCATTACTACAGCAGAAGAAATAGGATGCAGCCTGCAGAGGATAGGTTTGGTGGTCCATGAGGGAAAAAGGAAAGGGAAGCAGTCACTTAAGAGTTGGGATCCAGACAAAGCATATGTCCATGGAGGCAAGTGGGGTAAGTCTTGTTATCCTCACAGAGAGATGCCAGAAAATGTCAAGGAAAGACATTTCCCACTGCTGTCCACAGGCCTCAACAGGGGATGCACTGTTGAGTTGTCCACTTGTTCCTTAAAGAAAAAGTTGCCTCAGAAGCTTGGAGATGAAAACGAAGTCCCAGGTGCTATGTCCTTGCAGCACCCATAGGTAGGTGTCCAGACGCTCCATTCACAGGTGCACAGCCCATTGCAGGTGTCAGGAGACATGCACAAGGGACCTCCAAAAGGTCATTGCCGGCCTCCCAACTTGCCCACTGACTTGGACACAGTGCTGCAACTACGTAAAATGGGACTGCCTTCCAACTCTGTGCAGAGCAGGCTCTGCCCGGTGCACACACATTTCCTCCACACCAGGCACCGATCAGTGCTCCCTGTCAGGGAAGACTGGATTCTCAAAGCAGAACTCTTCTTTATGTCACATTCTGAAGACAAATAGAGGGGACTGCAACACAGAGACCTGATGCCCCGCCTTGGAGGTAGGCTGTGAGGCCAGTGGAGTTACCCTGCAACTCCACAGTGGCAGCAGCCATGGGAAACTCTAGAACATTCCCTCTTGTGTAGGAAGAACGCTCTGAAATGGGCAGAGATTTGGCCCCTGTTCCTCCTCTTCCTCTCAGTACCCACACACACATTCACCCTCCTGCCCACACTGTACACTCAGGCATTTGGGTACACCCCACACTACACACCACACACTCCCACATGCTACTCACACTCCGCAACCCCTTACTCCCCACCCCTACCAGACCTTCCAGTTGACTCTGCCCACATCTATGTAGCCACACAGCACAGGCCCAGTCTTAAACTCCAGCGATCTGCAGCCCTAGGAAAGTTTCCATTTTTCAGAACCGGTCCCCAGATGCTCTGTTCCCAGGCACCAAACACCAAAAGTCAAACACAAGCCCATAATCCACTTACATTCAGGCTCCAGGTCCTTAGCCATGGTCCCTCTGCCTCTCAGGGCGCCTCTGAGGTCAGACGATCACCATGGCAACAGTAAACATTCCGGTGCCCCCTCCAGCGGCGCTGCTGCCTCAAAGCAGGAGCCCCAACCTCCCTCACCACGCCTCCCTCCTCCCTCCCGGAGAGCAGGGTGTTTCCTTTTTAACGTGTAACAATTTCTATGATTTGAAAACCATCAAAACTATAAAAATTAGGGGAAAAAATTCAGGCTAATTCCTTTCCAAAACTCGTGGAGCAGTAGGCAACTAGCTGATCTTACTCATGTCCTGTAAAGATGAGAGCATCTTAAGGGTGCAGAACCCTTCCAGCTGCACTGGGAGTGTAGATCTGAGTCAGAGTCATTCACCAAATTATCAAGCTGCTATAGTATTATTGTTCAAGTATTTCATAAGGGATACAAATCCGTGGGGCAAGGTTAAATAATTTACCCAAATCCATGTGCACACATTGAAGGAACATGAGCGCCTATGTGTAGACCACACAGTTTATTTTTTGTCCTCAGCGTAGGACATATGGAGACTAAGGAAAAGACAAAAACCTCCCAAATTGTGAAAAGTCTGATTCTAGTTGAATTTTTCTAGCCAGAACAAACTGGGGCGTTATAAGAAACTGACTGATTGCTCTAGGAGGTTACTCTGAGGTAAATGAAAAAAAAAGGCTCCCTTCCAAGGGTCTGGAGTGGCCAGAGGTGGTAACGAAGTCAGCTGATCTAGGGTGTTCCTGAGTGTGAGTGTGTGTGTGTGTGTGTGTGTGTGTGTGTGTGTGTGTGTGTGATCCACGATGCAGGCCAGGTACTTTAAATGGGAACATTCTGAATCTGTCAGGATTCTAGCCTGCGCCACGGCTCCCAGGTCAGGGGTGTGTGCATTTAACCTGGAAACGCCCCCGTGGCTGCTTCCTGGTTTCTCTCTCCGGTGCCCACGTGGGCAAGTGGGCACCCGGACCCTAAGGCTGGCATGGAGACGCCCACGTGCATAGGTGGATCTGAATGCTAGAGGGGAGATCTGACCCTGTGGCTCCTACCCCAGGCTGAAGCAGAAGGACCACAAGTTCAAGCCCAGCCTGTTCAATTTAGAGAGACCCTGTCTCAAAATAAAAGATAATAAAAAGGGCTGGGGATGCAGCTGAGAGTGAAGGCCCTGAGTTCAAAACTTGGTGCCACTGCCACATCAGCCATGCAGGCCACAAGGGTTTGTTTTCACAGACAGGCAGGAAGACTCAAGGTCTGGAAGGAGGACTGTACCCAGAGGAGCTGTTTGCTCCCTCCCTAGTCAGCTAGTGCTGCCTTGCACCTACCTGCACCTGGGCACAGAAATGGGTTTGGTTCCATTTAGGTGAAGTTGCAGTGTCGCTTTAGATAACAAAGGGAATAATTTGTTTCCAGGGAAGGCTTCTCCCAGGTGCTCCCTCTCTTCAGAGTTAAGGAATGAGTCCACGCCTTCGCTCTAAAGATCAGTGTTCACGTCAATATCAGGTCGGCAGACCCCTCCCGCGGTTCTCCTGTTGCTATTTCATCGGAGAGTTGCTATTTCATCAGAGATGGTTACACTGTGGGCGCCACAAACTCATCCACCACAGCCCCAATGGGGCCTCCTGGGGAAGCCCGACTCTCCCGTGGTGTCACCGAAGCTGTGGACGCTCTCCCGCCCCTCGCCTGCATTGTCTTGTGCGCCAGCCGGGTAGGAGTCCTTCCGTTTCCTTACCCTGAGCTTCCCCTCTAGGAGGCTTGGATATGACAAAAGAGGGTGACCTAAGGCTCTGTCAGGAGAAGCTCACCTCGCCCCTCGCCATCCATGTTCACGGGGATAAAACTGGACCTAGACAGGAGATTCAAACCTCCGAAGGCGGCGCAATGCGCTCCTTCACTGCAGTGCTGGAGCAAAGACTGGGGCTCAGGCGACCATTGTCGTCAGTTGGCAAACTGCAGGCAGAAGCCAGAGCAGGCTGGGGACTGTTGGAGGCCCCCTGCATATGACCCCAGAGCTCAGGGACCCCAAGCAGCAGCGGGAGTGGCCTGGGCGTGTGAGAACTCTGGTGGGTGGTGAAGTCATCGGATCAGAAAGGAACACGACTTGTTCCTTCTTCCCTTGGTACATTTATTGTGCACAAAGCAATGCATGTCTGGCAGCTGTTTTTTGTTTTTTGGTGCTGGGGATAGAACTAGATACCCCAAGTCTAGTCCCCTATGCTGACAGCTACTTTGTACACTTATTTGTACTTCCTAAACACTGGGCAAACCCAGTTAGATGGAATGAAAATTCAAATCCTTCTGGCAGGATTCTGGATTCAGGTGATCTGAAGACACCAGGAGTCTTGCAAATTATCCAGCCAACGAAAAAATACCTTCAGTTTGGTCGCTGCAAGCTCACTGCTGCTATATGCTGTGCTGCAGGGTGGGTGGTGGTGGATGAGAGGCAAGAATTCCTCTTCCAGCCCTAAACCCTTAAGAAAGGCTCACTGCAGTTCACCACAGCTCTCCTACTTCCTCGCCACACAGTAGAAGGAAAGTCGCAGCCTGCATGGATCTCTACAGGCACCCTGGTCTCCACCCTCCTGCCTTCTCAGGCCACTTCATTGTTCTCTCTGGCTAGCTCTTCTGCATCGGGGACCTTTGCTTTTTCTATGGGAACACCACCATCAGAAGTCAGATGTGCTTCTGCTTTTCTCCTCTTAAGAACATGTAAAAACAAATCTTGGGCTTGACATCCTTAAGGCATTTTTACAAAAGATTCTGGTCTCAACTGAGTGTTAGGAAGCAGCAGGCTTCTGCCTAGAGAAGGTGAGTTGCCAAGGGCACTGCCCTGCATGTCTCTGTGAGGCAGGGCTCCTCTGCTGCCCCTATATTGGCACAGGTGTTCTATTTCTATCAGTCTCACAACTTCTATGTGGCTATTATTTTGCCCTAACAGTGATCTATTGGTCAGCTTTCTGCTTCTAAAATACAACACTTAACACTCACAATTTAAAAGAGTAGAGCTAATTTGGCTCATTGTTTGAGTCCATGATGGGCTGACTCCAAGACAGGAACTTCTTGGTGGAAGGGCCTGGCAGGGTAAAGCTGCTTACTTCATGGCAACCAGGAAGCAGAGGACAGGGGAAGAGCCCAGCAAGACATACACCCTGAAAAAGCAACAAATATCCCACCAACCCATCTTGAACTAAGTCCCACCACCTCATAGCACACTCAGCTGTGAACATCTGTGGGTTTAGCTATGGAGGATTATAGCACCTCATGACCCAGTCACCTGCCCAGCAGTTTCCTAATTCAGTAAAGTTAATAATTAAACTTAACTATCACAGGTGATTTTTTGCAATACAATTTTATTTCAAAGTCATATTTGAAAGCAAAATAACTATAAAATCACAAATTTTGAAAGATCAGTGAGAAGATGTAGAAGACTACATGGGTAATTTTCCTTGAATGCAGAACAATTGCTGCAACATTAGTTAAATCTAGTCCTATTTCCATATACTGATATGTACAGAGCTGACTGTGGTATTTCTTTCTCTCTTCAGTTAGCTCTAAATAATGCAAATACAGCCAGCTGAAGTATTGTTATGTAATCTTTGGGGCAATTCTGACAGTCTCCTCTTTGCTCATATAGTGCTCTCTGTAAAAGATATGAGCACAGCGAGATGGCAGGGCCAGTCAACTGCAGGAATATACAAGGCTCGAAATAAAGAGGCTACGAGTCCCCAGCACACAAAAGTTTACATATCAGAAACTGAAGCAACAGCCTCCAAAAACAGTTCAATTTCCACCTTAATTGAATTATGCAGGTGAATTCTTCTACATATCATTCTCCCTGCATATTGCCAAGATGCTTTTCTCCCCACCTGGCTAGCCAACTCATGTTACTCACCATCCTCACTGTCTTTCATCCCTGAGCCACCCCCTACTTCACAAGATAATGAATTCTTGGAGAGGCCTAGGATCAAGTCCTTTGTCCACATAACCTCACTTGGATTGGGTTTAGGATATCTTGGCTGCCCTTAACTTTGAATATATCTCAGTGTCTTTACTCTTATCATGGGTTGCATTGGAGGTGGTAGATTGGCTTTAATTTGCCAGGATTCCAATAACCTCCTGATGAGAATTACAAATATAACTTTTGAATTGTGAGGAAGAGTTTAAAAGGGATTGCAGTACTTGGTTTACAATGTTCGATACTGGAATTACAATAAAGAAATAACACAATAAGAATGCCCCTTTCAAAGGACTCCCTCTTGTCTCCTCCCTCCATGTCCCTGTCAAGTCCCCTCTTGCTCTTGTACAAAGGGAATCAAACCTTCATTCAATTACATTTGTACATAAAACTTCACTCCTTTCCTTCAAAGTGTTGCTTATTAATTGATTACAATTCTTTCCAAATGCCTACACGGAAGTATATGTTTAGCTGTAAAAGTCATCTGGGTCAAAATGGAGGACATGATGTTTCCACAAAGTGAGGGGTTCGTAGGTAGGAAATTGTTCTGTTACTGTCCTGCAACCTCTGGGCACTTCAGAGACCAGCCAGGTGACTAGTTTCTCCTACACTTCCCGCTGCTGGCATGTACAAGAACATGAACATAAACAACCCCCCTATCTTTTTTCCTGTCCAATGATAGCATAGCCCATCTACTTCTCCGTCACTTTTTTTTCTTCCCCCCTTAGAAATGCATCTTAGAAACCATTCCTTACCAACACTGATACCTGGAGTATTCTCCTTTATGGTTGAAATGCAATTTCTTTAATCAGCAGATTGCTGGTGGACATTAATGCAGGTTCCATTCTTTCATGGTAAAATCTTGCTGCCTTCTTTTGGTCCCTTTCTGGTGTGACCATCTGTATGTGACGACAGGGCCAAATACCTAGGAAGAGTCCCTGAGTCACAGTGCTGTGTCTGTCGTGTTGATAGAGTTCACCAACCTGTCCTCCAGTGGGGATACAGCACTTCACACAATCCTAGCAATAGTAACAGTGACTGAGTCCCCACCTTGCCTCCAAATACTGCCATTCATAGAATGTTACTACACTTTGTCATCTTGGCCAACGTAACATTGCCAACTCTATGTTCAGAGAAAGGAAATAATGCAGTTAAACTGGGAAAGAAAAAGAATAAGGTATTATGACAATATTCTTGACATTCTTACTATTTTAGGTAGGATGATAATGTCTGTATTCCTTTCGTATGCTTTCTGTTAGGAAAAACCACAAATCTATTTGGATTAAGAATAATTCCAAACGTATTACTTTGTAGTTCTCAAGGTCAAAAATTCCAAAGGAACCTCAGGGGCTGACCTCTTCCTCCTGTTGGCCCAGAAGAGAGCCTCTTCCTGCTTCTGCCAGCTCCCAGAGATGCCCCTTCTGCCTGTCTACACAGCCCCTTACCCTCTCATCTCTATGCTGTTCCAAGGAATCTGTGCTCACCTTGGTCCCTCCTTAGGTTCCACTGCCTTGATTCTCCTGCACCCCAGGTAGTTGGAATGAGGAATCTCTCTGGGGCCTGTTTGAGGTGTCCCAAAGAGGCAAAGAGAGTTCCTGGCTGAAGGGCGAGGTGCAATTGACCTCTTCCCAAACCTAACTGTGAGGTCAGACAGACAGAAGCTGGAGGCAGAGGCTGTATGAGGGCTATGCAATTTATCAATGTCTGTAGGTGAGCTATGCGTGATTACTCAGTCCTTTTGTGTACCTAGTTCTAGCCCAGCTGGTCACAGGATAGGGAGCAAACCATCATCATGGGAAAGACAACCTCAAAGGGTTCACAACCTCAAACGGTTGTGAACAAGTACAGTTCATCTTTCAGTTCCAGCCAACCTGATGTTAGTGTGATTCTTAGAAAATTCCAAATAAATAAGTGTGAGCCAACAGCCATGGTGATCCCATGAAGGGTCACCTGGTGGTAATACCTTAAGGCAGCATGGCTTTCTTAGAAGCCAGAACCACTGGAATTTCACCCTTTCAGCTTCCCCATGTAGCAGGAGTGGCTGAAGGCAAACAGGACAATATTGCAAGCATGCAGCATGAACACAAGAGCTGGCCGTTTGACTGTAGATTCCCTAAAGTTTTCATGTCAGAACTGCATCTGTGGAAAAATCAAGTGTGGCTAACAACCATTCTTTAAAAAAAAAAAAAAAGATACTTGAGGAGCTGGCCATGGTGTTGCACACCCTGGGAGGCTGAGACAAGAGGACATCAAGTCTGTCTCATCTTGGTAAAATGTCACTGCAGTCTTCACTCAACAACTAGCATCTTATCACCTAAAGAGGGGACTGCTCCATTCTTTTTCTCTAATTGCCATTTTTCACATAAGGAATTGATGCAGTATTCACTTTAACAAGAGCCTAATAAATTTATTCCTTCTTTTTATTTTGAACATCCTTATGGACTTATGGATTGCTTTGCACATTTGGTGTAATATAATCAGTCACTTTTAAAAATAAATTCTATTGAGATATATTTGGCATACAATAAAATTCATTATTTTAATACTGTAAAATGCAGTAGATATACCATGTTCAGAATTGTGCCAGCTATCACTAATATTCAATTTTAGGATATTTTCATCAGCCCCCAAAGCACTTTCTACATACTAGCAGACATCTCCTCCAGCTCTAGAAACCTTTAATCACTTTTCTGACTCTGTAGGTTTTCTTACTTTGAGCATTTCAAATAAATGGAGTCATACAATATATGATATTTTATGGCTAGCTTCTTTCATTTAACATTTTCAAGGTTCATCTACCCTGTAGCATTTTTCTGCTTCCTTCCTTTTATGGCTGTGTAATAGTCCATGAATGAATAGGCCATTCTTGTGCACCAGTTACCAGCTGGTGGATATTAGACTTGTTTCTACAGTTTGGATGTTATAAGCAATACTGCTTAAACATTTATGTACAAATTTTTGCATGGAAATATATTTCATTATCTCAAATAGCTACCTAAGAAAGAAATAGCTGTGTTATATGGAAATTCTACGTTTAACATTTTGAGGAACTGTCAGAAAGTTTCTCAAAGTGTATGCACCATTTTACAGTCCTGAAAAGAATGTATGAAGGTAGAAATTTTCCATGTTATTGACTATTTTATCTACTTAGTCATGTTAGTGAGTGTGAAATCACAGATTTTAATTTGTGTTTGCCTAATAACTCATGGTGTTAAGCACTTTTTCACAATCTTTTTGGCTACTTTTGTACCAACTTTGGACAATGACCAGGCAGGTGACCCCCCTGGGACAGGGGAGAGGCAGCTGGAATTTTGTAGGACGTATTAAAGGAATACAAAAGAATCAAATCAAGAGACACAACCAAGACAGTTAAAGATCTGTTGTCCAAGGAGGACAATGAGCAAGAAAATGTAACAACCATAAATGTCCTGAAGAACAAAGACACATCCCTGGGTAATGGTTAATTTTATATATCAACTTCTCTGTGCTATGAGGTGCCCAGACAGTCAGCTCAACATCATTCTGGGTGTACCAGCTTCTGAAAAGCTTAATGTTTGAAAGGACAGTGTTTTAGTCAGCTGTAACAAAATACCACAAACAAAGTGGTTGCATCAGGGATCAGCGTCCTGTCAAATCTAATTCTGAGCTGGGCACAGTGGTACTTGTCTGTAATCCCATCACTCTGAAGGAAGAGGCAGAGGAATCACAAGTTCAAACCTAGCCTGAGCAGCTTAGTGACCTAGAGAAGGCCTGCCTGTAAATAAATAAATAAAAATGTGGAGATATAGCTCGGTTCAAAGGCCCTGGCAGTTCAATCCTCAGTATACATGCTACCTCCAAGTGCCATCTCCTTGGGGATTGAATCTCATCATATTTGGGGAAGGGAAGATAAAACATTTAGCTTGTGATCAATGGACTAACTAGAGCAGATGGCCCTCCCCAGGGTCATTCAAGTCACTGGAGACCTCAATAGAATACAGGGAAGAGTGGAAGAGAATCTGCTCTCTGCCTGGCTGCTTGAGCTAAGACACTGCTCTTCTGCTGTAATTATATTTCTACTGTCAGTCTGGGTTATGAGCAGCCTCAGCATGTCAGGCTCTTAGATCTCTGGCCTCGAACTAGAACTTGCATTATTAAGTGTTCACTTCTCCAAGGATTTGGATTAAATCTAATGTGTCACCAGCCTTCCTGGAATCCAGTTATCTAGGGACTGCTCAGCTTCCATATTATGTGAATCAATGCCTTGTAACCTCCCCCTCCAATGTGGGGGGGGGGAGGTTAAAAGGCATTTTTCTCCAGATCTTAAAATACCTGGCTAACTTGATTAGTGCACAGTGTAGCACTTCTCTCCTGCAGGAAAATCAACTCTTAAGAGTCATGTGTAATATGTCTCTCAGACTTCATTCTTTGGTAAAGTCTGTGCCACTCTTGCCCCACTGCCTTGTCACAAGTTTTAATTGGCCCTTGTAAATTACAAGTTAAAGAAATCTTTAGATATTGGAACCAAGACCCAGAATAGACCATGGTAGTACACAGTATGTATAAGGAGTTGATAATCAAATGTGGTGAATATTTAAATTGAAAAACTTACACTAAAAGACACATTGCCAAGAATGATGGCAGGAGTATACTTCAAACTAGAGGGATAATTTTGAGTATTTAGAGGAGGATTTATGGCATTGTGTCTTTTAATGTAATACATTTTTAAAATTTAAACATTCACCCTATTTCTTGATCACTCCATGTTGATCAAATATTTTGGTAGGTCCTGTCAACATTACAGTGTGTCCTCATACTCCTTATTGACTAGAGTGGCACCAAGTGACCTCTGGCTTTTCCCCAAAGTCAAAATGACATGAAAGCTAAATGTTTTGAGTTAATTCAGGGCTTTGTGGTAACCACACAGGGCAACTGAAGATACTCCCAAAAAAGGAGTTCCAGAAGTGCTTTAGAAAGCAGCTAGAACGATGGACTAAGGGTGTTCAAAGTGAGGGGGAGTAATATGGGGAGGATTCATGCCAATGTGTCTTTACTGCAATTACATTTCTAAAAATGTAAACATACGCTGTACTTCTTTTAATCACAACTCATACACTTTACCTGCCTTGAATACAAGCACGAAACAATATAATATGCATTTAATTTGCCTTGAGTTTCTTATCTGCCTATGGCAGGAGACCTAACTTCCTCACTTTGCAGATGCAAATTCTTACCAGCTCACTGCTTCCTAAATTTATATAGGCTTTGAACCCGACAAAGCTTTCTTCATCTGCTCGCTCCTGTCTGAGCCTGAGGGTGACAGGATGGACGGCTCAGTGGCCAGAGGCCTGCTTTACACTCCCCACTTTTGCCCCTGTCCCAGCGGTATTTTCCGGTTCCCGTGCTCCCTCAGGAAGCACGACCTCTTGGGAGCTCTCACCACGCGGCATGTGTTATTCTCTAGATTATGTCTCCATGTCATAACCAGGAGGTTAGCCTGGCACCTGCTCACGTGTTGAGGCTGCTGCTCAGTTTTACTCCCTGGTCTTGGTGGCTCAGAAGTAGGACTTTAACTGTAGGCTGTGCCACACACTCTGAGCTTCTAGGAAGAAAGGGACAGTCAGGTTAGAGTCCCCATTAGTGTCTTCAGATCTGATCTGGGGTTTTCCTCCTTGTCCATACTCCCCAAGCCCTGTTTTCACTTCAGGTGGAAAGTAAGACTGAGCCCTTTAGAAGATGCATAGTGACTCCAGCAACAGCCTCTGTTCTCACCTACCTTCCTCCCCTCTGTCCAGGTCACCCTCAGTACTGGACAGAGAACACTCATTTGGAAACATTTATGGCAGATTGTTTGCTCATTAGTACCTATAGAAGTCTTTTTTCTTAAGAGTTTTTTTTAACTGTGAGTTTCTAGGTCTTATTTTGATGTAGCAAGGTTCACAGGAATCTTTCTTTCTTTCTTTTTTTTTTTTATCAGTACCAGGGATCGAACTCATGACCATGCACTTGCAAGGCAGGCAGGCGCTTATGCTGCTGAGCTAAATCCCTGGCCCATCTAAGTCTTATTTTAAAAATGAAAAAGAGCGTTGTGTGTGTCCTCCTTGAGTTCTTCTTTTTTTTTTTTTTTTTTGTACTGGGGATCGAACTCACGACCTCACGCTTGCCAGGCAGGCGCTTAAGCCACTGAGCCAAATCCCCAGCCCCTCCTTGAGTTCTTACCATTGCATTGTTAACCCTCACCAAGACAGGTGGTGAGGAATGAGGCTTGTAAGGTATGAGGACCAGGTTCTCAGATGCTGCCTGAGTGCTGAGTTTACCTACATTAGTCAAGCGGCAGCCTGTGCAAAGCAGGATTGAAACAAGTAGGTTTGGGGACAGTTCCGTGTTTAATCTGTTGACTCTGAGGTCGGCCTGAGTTACATCAAGACTCTCATGAGTTTCTTGGCTTCTCTGAGCTTCATTGCCACATCTTTCAAAGAGTCTACAAAATGCATAGTTCATAGAATTGCCTGGAGGATAAAGGTGAGGTAAGTACAAGTTGGGAACAGAGAACTTGGTAGAGTAAGTGCTCACCTGATGCTAACTTCCATACTGCTGTCTGGGTATGGAGCACCTTAAGGCCCATTCCTATGACACCTGAGACTTTTCCTAACAACAAAGGATGTGACATATGTGAAAAGGAGGGTGGGGTTATTGAGTCAGGGAGGGCACTCACAGGATGACATGGGATACTCACAAAACAGGTGTGAACCCCATGGGACCCAGTCCAAATTGGCATGTTGCAAGATGTGCCTCTAAAAGTGTCAGTTGGTGAATGTTGATAACAGAAACTTCAGATAAGGATCAGAAGGCCTGGAATGTTTCTAGGGGGAAAATGTCACAAATACAACAAGCTGGTTAACCTGTGGCTGTTATAGAAGTAGTGCAAGAAGAAGAGACAAAGCAACAGATTTCAGTTCTATTCTGGGAGAATTTTGTGCAAGCAACACTGTTGGCAGTAGCCTGGTTTGCATTGTGGTGGTGTATTTTCATGAAACTAGGTAAGAACTTGTCAGAAACATCAAGCAAGGGACTTGCATTAGCTGTGGATGGTGTGCAGTGATCTCCAAGTCTCATTATGATCATGAAGGTAATGAGTGCAGAAAAGAACAGATTCCAGGAGCCAATGGCAACAACCAAAGCCTCCAGTGAGTTGAAATCAAACCCAAGCCTGCAGAAGCATCCTGTCCTGCCTTGTATCCCAAACGCCATCCCTGCACCCCTCTTCCCCATACTAGGTGGTAGACTGTGTTTGTCAGAAGTTGTGGTTCCTTCCGTTTGGGGAAATAGATAGGATGGAGGAATGTTCTCTCCTTAAAACTTGCTACAATCAAATTGATGAAAACCAAAGTGTGTAATTACAACAAGCATTCAAATTCAGATCAGCTGTGCAGAGTGTCTGTTGATAACTCAGACTGCCAAATAACTGTATGAATGTACCAGCTCATAGAATTTATTTTTAGTGGAATAAAAATGTAACATGATATTCAGCTACATAGCAAATGAGTAGTAACAAAAATTCTGTCAACAGTATATACAGGAAGGTGTGTGTAGAAGGCACTCCATTAGTGAGTCTGATATTGAAGAACCCCATTTTGATGCTGGTCTACATTGCCTCATAACTCATAAGGTTGTGAACACTCATTTAATAATGCAGTGTCTATAGACCAGTATACTTTATTCCCAAATTCAGCTTTCATATGTGTAAGGTGAAGAAGGATCTGGACATACAATTAAACTTTCAACTTCTGTTCTTATATATTTGTAATCTGCTTGCCCTCCTGATGGCAAGCAGAAATAGCTAAAATAAAAACACCATTTCCTTAAGCAGAGTTTTAAAGACAAATGCACAATTACACTTGTAGAATACTTGTCACAGTGAGACTATCTGACGTGTTAGCCTAAGAATGTCCTTTACTATACTTACATGCAAACGTAAATGTCTCAGTTCCCTGCATGGCCTTGTCTTTCCTTGGGGTGCACTCCTGACACCCTGTGTATTGGAAAGGAGATAAAAATGGTCCCCACCCTGGGAATGAGGATGAGGGCTGAGGAGACTTCAGACCAGGATTA
Source organism: Dolichotis patagonum (assembly GCA_004027295.1). Taxonomy (NCBI): domain Eukaryota; kingdom Metazoa; phylum Chordata; class Mammalia; order Rodentia; family Caviidae; genus Dolichotis; species Dolichotis patagonum. The sequence continues at coordinate 67,029 of PVJX010000690.1, forward strand.
GTGTCCTTAGTTTTGCCACTGTTTCCCCCAAATAGTCTTTGGAAATTTTAAAATTATACAATGAGGCTAGTGCAACATCTTACAAAATTTAACATTTTAAATTGTCTCCTCTTTGCTGCTAGGAAGTGGCAGAAGTAAAGCACATTAATGCAGGGTTTGGAGTCTTGCAGGGAAATGAGGTCTAGAGTGTTTGCAAGTGAACTTTCATGAAATGTCTATCTTCCCCACAAATGATAGCAAATGATAAACATGAAAGATATTTTAAAAACTCTGTATTCAATTATTCACACCAAAGATATCCATTAAAATTATGAACATTTCTAAATATATTTCATGTATCATACATATATATATACTTTATATGTATAATTACATATCAACAAAAGGTTTCTTGCTACTCTAAGCACATTAGTAAAACAGATTTTGCAATGTAACACTCATATATGCATATGTACTAGCTGTTTGAATTATGAATTTATTTACATCTTGCCTAAGTTTTAACAAATGGTTACTGTTCTATTATACAAACATAACAATAAAGGATTTTTAAATACAAAGACTGCAAATGAATACATGAAAAAATTACACACATGTACAATATTTATAATTTATAAATGCAAAGTTAAGACCGCTTTAAGTTATTGCACTTCTGCATTTTACAAAGATTTTATGTCATACATATAAAATCATTTTTTAAATTTACTAGCTCATCAACTATAATAAAGTTGAATATTGTGCACTTGGAGTTCTTTCCCCTTCCAAAACAGAGCCTATTAAGGCTTTAGATACAGACCCATTGACTGCAAATCAGTTTACTGTGATGCTGTGTTTTTGGTGGCACAAAACCTGTATTACATTCCAGCAGGTTTTGGTCTGCAAGGATATTATCCCAAGTAAACCCCAGAAGACTTGGCTAGGTATGGATATAGAATCTCTTTTGCTTATATGTCCATGTAGAGAAAGTCACCTCTTCTGAGAAAGAATCAAGATGCTGCATTTGTACAAATTTGGTAACTGTTTCACAGTGTTTTGGGCAAGCATATAATTTCAAATGGACAGGGGCATTGTATAGAAATACCTTCTATGTATAAATCTATCATAATTTCTGCTTGCACACTAAATGAACATATAACATGTACACCATACAACAGATCATATAGAAAATAGTCCCACATGTCACTTATTGGCTCTATACCTAGGTGTTGGGCTAAATACAGAAAAAACCAAGGTCTCAATGTCCATGATATGATGTTTTAGGTGGGCTAGGGAATTAAATAATACACTTTTAAAATTTAACTTACATTAGGAATAAAAATTTTCACACAAATATCAAAAAATACACAGTACCCAAAGTTATTAGTTGATCATTGAAATGATAAACCACCTTCCCTATGTAGGAAACTCTGGGTCCAGTTGCAAGTTTCCACTTTGGTCCTTAGGTGATATTATTCCTTACCCCGACAGAGCAAAGCCCAGGTCTGCGTTACAGTTTCTCCTATTGTACAGTAAAGGGCCGGCAGACTATACAACTTAGAAAACACCGCTTTCCACTGTGGGTGGAGAAGAGAAAATTTAAGTGAGTATCAGCGTGCTTCTTTGGATTTGAAATGTGTTTTTCTTGGGAAATGCTGATATTTTTCTCTTTGTTCCAACTTCTTAGTTTGGAACAAGAACACTGGTAAACATTTTTCTTTCATGTTTTTCTCTTTTTACCATCCCATAAAATACACCTAATGCTTTAGACAACCAAACTATCTAGTTCTGTAAAGAAGACAACGAAAAAGGTACATACTGCACTGGGTGTCACTACTTTAAAATTAGAGTAAATGTTTAACGAAGTCAGCAAAATGTATTATCAGGATACTTATACACAGGTTAAAATATAACAGCCATGCACTGGCAAGGATGGGGACATAGTAACTGAGAGCATTCTTAAGCCAGACCAATACTTGCAATAGAAGGAATCCATCAAAATGACAAAATGAGTATAGTCTCTACAGAGTTACAGCAAAATCAAATCAGTAGAGTTTAGAAATCAAACACACTTGAAATCTATATAGAGAAGTGATTTTTACAATTGAAATCATGCTTATGTACCTGACACCCAACAAAATCTTATAATCAGTGTCACAGTTCCTAGAAGACCTGGCAAGAAAAGAATCTCAACAGCTCCTTTGTTACAGACACCAGGGTACATGTAAATGAAGTGCATGAAGTCAGAAGAGAAGAATAAAATGACAGAAAGGCTCTATACATTCAACTTGGTAAAGCTAACCAAGGATGTATCTCTTTAAATGTTTTCAATTATACTTAAGCAAGGAAAGCAAAATCATGAATATACAAGTGAATAAGTAAAATTTCTGTATTTAAAATGAAGGCACAGGCCATGATATGGTAGATAATTTAGTCCTATTAAAACTCAATCCTTAATCTTGAGTTAAAAAACTAGAATATAACACCACAAATAAAAACCATTAAGAAACCCAGGTATCACATTTACACATCTCTGTGTAACTTGTACAAACATATCTAGTGTATATGAACATACTAATAAAGCAACATTCACTGAGAGTGTATAAATTAAAAACTTAAATATGCTAAAAAGGGGAAACCTACACAGAACAAATCTAGTTTCAAATTAGTCTGTTTTTGTTGCTATGGGAACAATTACCAGGAACAAGTGACCAGTGCAGGGACCCCCTGTGCAAATCCCTCTCCATGAGGTAGGCCAGGAGTGGGCACAGTGGCATCCAGCATTCCCACTGGGTCTCTTTCCAACATAGGTGTCTCACATGCTTCTTGGACATAATTAAAACTGGGTAACAGTAAAAGGACCATTTTTGATAGCTATTTTTCCCTTTTGAGTTTTCTTGGTTAATCAATTCAGAGCATCAACTGCCAATTAGTAGGGTGCCTGTAGTTTTAAAAGATATTTCATGTCATTGTTGGCATGCATTTATATTTCCAAGAACATTTTTAGATAAAAAATATATTCACAAAGTTTGGAAAGATGATGGAGTAACTTCATGTGATCATAAAATTTGTCTATAATAAATCAATATAAATTCCTACAAATCAAACATTCTATATTTACTCATAACTAATTACTAAATTTATACTGGATAGTAAAATCTTGGCCTACTTTCAAATATTATCTTAAGGAGAAATTCATCAAAAACTTTTAGTAACAAAAAATCACCTGCCTGGTTTCACATTATCATTTGTGAAAAGATCTGGGGGAAAGATGAGAACCAGTGCAAAATATATTTTGCCAAGATACTCCTGACTTAAATGTTTTCCAAAATAAGTTGCTAGCTAAATATTACCTATATGTACACAGGACTTTTCTAGATTATGTAAATATCTGCTTCCTAAGTAAGTCAGTTATGTATGGTAAAAGCTATGTTAAGTTTACAGTGACATTCAATCTAAACTGTTCTTCATTTGCGATGGTAGCTCACAAGAAGTTAACCATCCAAAAACTCTGTATGTATTCCATTGGGAAACTGGTCAAAGTAGAGGTCATGTAACATGATACTCTTCAAGTTTCTGCAATATTCTTATTAAAACAGCAAACTTAAGATGCAAAGAAGCCATGAGATTTCCACTGCCATGATTCTATTCCATACAAAGAGGCACAATTCATGTGTTCCTTTAAAATTCTTTTAAGTAATGTTTAATATAGCCTTCTAAAATTCGGCTTCCAATTTAAATTAAATGACTGAATTATCTTGTGTCAATTATCTTGTTAAAGTTGTATGTGGTAGGATCCAGCTTCATATATTTGTAGGGGGGAAATAAGCAACTTAATTAGAATCAGTCTTATGAATACACTAATGTAAAATTGACATCTGCTAGTCACTTATAATCAAGCATTAGATATGTCCCAACACAAAAAGCACTGCTTGGGCAGAGAGGGGTGACTTTTATTTTTTCATACGTTTGTTTTTTTCTCCTTCTGTTTGATATGTGTATCATATTCATATACATATACATATAGGTGTATTTCTACATCATGAATTTGTATCATATATACAATCTATGTGTGTCTACATACATTACATACATACGTGAATGTATAGACCTTTGCTCAGCATTATGTTTTATTTCATATTATACAGCAACAATGGAGCTCCATGTAGGGAAGATGGTAACCTTAAAAGCCCATATGGAAATTGAACACATAGTGTTAATCTAAAATAAAAACACTGTTTATGTATAGCCGCCTCTCTACAGCATAAATAAAACATGCTGTAGCAACCTGACTTAATCTTGCAAAAACAAAGTTCATGTGGACAGCAATGTGTCTAGTATTGAGTCTTCAGAAACATTGTTTTAAACATTTATTTTTAAAATTAGTATACCTGCCAGGAGAACAGAAACAAGTTCTTTGTTTTGGATTGGTCTGTCGCTCTAATTCCTTCAGATGAGAACTAAGTGCAGATTCAGGTATCGCTGAGTCACTGTGACAACAACCCTGGGAGTGATGACATGTACCAGAAGTAACTGACTTGACACCAGTGGAGGAGAGCTAGCATATTCCATTGTGATTTTTACTAAACACTATACTGAGATTGTACAGTAATATTCATCTGCCAGAAGTCGTATACAAGAAACTACCCAAAACATCCGTTCCTTTGTAGATGTTTGACCTGTGAGAAGAGCAGAAAAACTGGGGACATTGTGGTGATGCTGCTTTCTCCTGCTGGCTGCAGAGTGTGCCTACCAAAGCATGATGGAGCAGTGACAAGAGGGACAAATGGGACTAATGCAGCTGCCTAGAGTAAATTAGAGAAGACTAACACTTGATAGTGTAACGTGATTTAAAGAGAAATGTATGGTAATTTCATGAAATAACTTTTAGAATAAACCTTTTATTTTGAACATGAGTCAAAAATGTTGCCATGACACAAAGTGAGAATGGAATCATTATTAAAATTTCACATTTTATATCCACAAGACTTATTTAAAAAAGTAGTATGCCTTGCTTTTATTTTGTTCTTTATGCAAAGGGTTCAGTAAATTTGCCACAGCTACAATGAGGAAAAAAGTATGGAAAATTCCTTGACATCTTTTAAACCAAGAGTGGAAGGGCTGAGCTTTATGGGGATGCATACATGCATCTCTTCACAGGACAGAGTCCATGTCCTTTAGTGTGCAAGGGATTTGCCTGCACCCTCTGTTATAATGCACCTAAGAGAATGAACTCTGATCCACCTGAAATCATGAAGCTGTGGAACAAGAATTTGTCTTTTCCCTATCACTTCTTACTCTGTCCCCTTCATGACACTGTCATGAGGCTGTGGCCTACAACTCAAATTAACCATAAGGAGATCACACATGAACATTCATGACAGCAATGTGTAAAAGAACCCTATTTATAACCAACAATAATAAAGCAATACTGGTGTTAAAGCCAGAGTACAATAGCAGAGTAGTACCATTTACACCCTTGTGGAAAGGCACAAGGGAGAGTACCCTTCAGATTGTCTCTTTCCCTTCCCAATAAGGCTTCCACAAGTTTAGCCTGTTACAAAGTGGGCCCAAGAGTCCAGTGGAGTTTCTGGTCTGCTGACATCCAACACAGTGCGGTCCTGGTTGCTCATTGTCTGGGGTACATGTCATGAGCTTGGCAGGGAGCTGGCTGCTCCACAGACATACTGATGTTCCCTTCTCCAAGAGTTTGCCCTCTAGTCACCAGGTGTAGGTTTTCCCAGTCAAAAATAAAAGGAAAAAGCGCCAAAGAAGCAAGATGAGAACCGCTGAGTGGGATGCCTGGTCCATGACCATCAATCCTGGGTTTGGGTCTTCACAGGATGCTTCTCAGAGGTCCCCTCTGCTGCTGTTGCTGGGGTGGAGATCCACAATCCAGTCTCTTCCCCTCGAATCACCTTCTCCCACTGACTCAGATTATCCCTGGGGAGAAAAGAAATTGTCATATGGGAAGTTTAAAGAGAGTTTCTAGAGTGTCTTGAAAGTTGAGCCAATGGCCCTGCAGTATGACTAAGCACAGTGGCTTCTTGTGGCACTGATGTGATACTGACAGTGGCCAGGCAGGCTCTGCAATTGTTCCTTGGGAAAGAGCCTCAAAGTAACTGTGCCAATCTGCTCACAATGCTGGCTCATGTCTGCAAAGACAAAAGCCACTCTGAGGCCTGGAGTTGTGTTTCTGAATCAGTTATCAAGATGCTTTGATTAGGGTGAGTTACAGGGCTTCCTGCCAGGACCAAGAGACGGCAGAGTGAGAGAGCCTCTAGCAACCAAAGGTGCTTCAGGCCTTCTAGTTCCTGCTCTGTGTGGGGAGAGAGACAGCAAAACTCCTGGGAGGCCTCTATATCCTTCTCACCTCACATCTGTGCACTTGTAATCTGAACACCGTGTCACACATGAAAATCATCTTGAAATACACATGGCCACAAACTTGAAAGTTTTCCTACTACAGGAAAATCCAATTTGGGTTTTATTGACCTCCCTTCTGAAGTGTAGCCTCCTTTCTCCTCATGTCCTTTATTCTTTCTCTCTTCCTGTTCTTGGGGCAAATCACAGGTATGGTAGCGGATAACTATAGAACCATCTCTTACTCTCTGTGACTAACCTGGCTTGGCTCTTAGCAATGCATTGCACCTCAACTTTCCTTTATTTATGTAAAGTCAAAATCATATAAAATTAATTCTTTCTCTAAATTTATTCTAATAACAATCACGCTAAGACAGCTTGGAACAAAATAAACTTCCAGCTGTCATTGCTCAGGTCCTAGAGATTTTCTGATATGCTGTACTGGAAAAAGACATATACTAAATTTGGCATGTTTCCTTGGGCAGCAATGATACATGCTGAATGGTTTAAGTGTTAGTAGATTAAAATGTGTTATAAATGATTATGTGGGTCAGCCAAGTATATTAAATTAGGAAATGTATCAAAGTTGCAAACATAGCTAAATGTCACATTCACAAAGTTTTCTAAGGAAACTTCCTCGATGACATGGTCCAGTGCATATGACCCAGGAACCAGTCATTCTTGCTGGCTTTTGAATATTTAGCCTAAAACAGAGATCTGGAAGGAAAAGGATTTAGACTACTGCTTAGGAGATATTTTAAATTGTACGTCTGTATTTAGATTGACATTTCAATTTCTCTGGAATGTGTACTCACTTTTATAGCTGGATCCCACCAAGGACAAGTCCTACCTCACACTTTCCACTGTCCCTCATGGCTTTCCCTTATGTAATAGGATAACTGACTCAGGTGGGCTAAAGCTGGAAGGTTCCATTAAGGAAGGTTCCCTTCCCAGCAGTAGAAGGGAAACAGGAACCATCTCTTAAATAGGAAAAAAAAAAAAGAGAGAGAGAGAGAGATCCTTTAAAAAAATGCTTTTGCTCGTTCCTTTTGTTTGTTGTCCTTACAAAAATAGTACATAAAAGAAACTACATCAGACAGTGGGAGTACACTATTTAAGTTTGGGTTTTGCTTAAAACTATCTGGCTAAATGTCTAAGCTCTATCTTCTGAGAGTGTATTCACTGGGTCTCCAAGGGCAGCTCTGGCTGTGTAGTTATGAACAGCCTCTTGACACCAACTCATGTAGGGAATGTTATATCACTTCCCTCTTCTCGGAGGGAACTAACTTAAAAGTAAAGTAAAAATATTTCAAAAAATTCCATGTTCTTAACTGAGTTTAGCTCTCAGAAAAGCTGGGGGAGAAAAGGAGGCGTGTGAATCCTAGAATAGCAGATGGCTTAAATTTGTTTTTCGAAAGAAAACTGATACTTAAAGCAGAAGATCCCCATTCAGGTTTTCTTGTAAACTATGTAATCTGAGCTCCTGTCTTTCTTAATAAGCACTGCTGAAGAGACACTGTTGACTTGTCTTTTTCAATAAAAACAGTATTGTGCATGTAGGGGTCCTCCACATGATGAAAAATACCCGCAGGCTTTTTCCTGGTGAAGGGATGACTATGAATCAGTACCCTTCACACACACTTGTATAGTGTACTGAGTCCGCACGGTTATGGCTGTGGGATTAGTGACAGCCAGAAGGTCTGCTCAAGTATCTCCCAGGTCTGTGCCATGTGCCATGGGCTGTAGGACACAGCCTGGCAATGGTTTGAAAGAGTTGGGACCCATCAGCACAATGTGACGCTCACAGCCACTCAACAGAGTTCCTTTAAAGAACTTCTCCCTCCAGGAAAAGGATTCCGATCCTGGCCAAGGTAGAGGAGAGGTATACAAAGCACGATCTCTGAATCTTAGCATGACCTCTTTGCAGAGCCCTCTCTCTGTCATTCACTCAGCTGACCACAGGCTCTCCTTGGCTGGTGTCACCTGTCCTGCCTGCCAGATACACTGCTAGAGCATCAACTGTGTCTGAGACCCATTTCTGATGAAGATCAACTGAAGACAGGAGAGAGTACCCTGGGAGGCTGTCAGGCAGGACCACCAGAGACCCCCAACAACTTGATACCTAGACGAAGACCCCAAACAATTTTGGTATTTATTATAAATTGTAGTTAAGACACATTCACAAGATGATGGGGTAAAAACTCCTGCACAGAGCCTTAGATTTTTATAAACAGTATTCCAGGCTGAATCATGGTACACACCTGCAGGCTTTGAGGAGCGGCTCCGTGGGAGGCAGGATCTGGGCCAGCGTAGTATAGCAGGGAATGGCTACGGCATTGTAGAATCCAATCTGCCTCAAGGTAGAAGACGTGGGCAAGAAAGAAATTTCTCATTAGTGGTTCCATTTGCACTTAAAATTTCTTCTTCTGAAGTCTAACTATAAAACTAAATGCTTTAGTTTTTCTGTATGTTATATTTGGGCTCGGTGTACATTACTGTTGATTATAGTTTAAAGTAAATTAAAACACATCTGAGAAATTATGCATAAAATTTAGACATATTACAAAAGCTACACTTGTGGAAATCTAAACACACCTGGGTTAAATGAGATTGTTTTCGTTGATCAGTTAAATTTACTTCAAGTCCTCTTGTTATTGCTGGCCCAGTGAAGACATTTCAACGTCAAACACACTCTTCTCCTGCATGTGTGACCCTATTCCTTCCTAGTGTTACAAATCACCACAATAGTTTTTGTTTATGTGTTCCTCTCCATTTGGTACCTTGTATGATCACATACACCTGATTTCTTTTTTTAAAACCTAAAAAATGTCACTGATTTCATCATGCCTTTCTGAAGTTACTATTTTGTTGATATATTAGACTTCACAGTTTTAAATTCTGTGGTAATACAAAAATATATTAAAGAATACTTTTCAGGAATTATTAATCATTTGTAAATAAATGATGCTACCTTAGACTTGTCTAGGGGGCAAGATTAAAAAATTCTGAAACTATTAGCCAGGGACCACATGATTGTTTAGCTCTCAGTAACTGCTCCAAGTGGCTAGCCATACTTATACAACTGGTCGACATACAGCTCAAATACAGTACAACTTGACAACATGTATAAGATAAAACTGGCTCTGGGGTAATCATTAACCTTAGCTACTAATTTCTTTTAAACTTCAAGAAACTACATGAAAGGATATAAAAGAATCAAATCTATAGGGTTCCTCTCTGCTTTCTCCTGGTGTAAAGTTATATTCATAATTATTTTATTGGACTAATGCCTATACATTTCAATTTTTAAACTTGTTTCTCATGTAGAGATTACCTTACTCCAAATTTTACCAGATGTCATGGGTAAAAAATTCCAAGAAAGAGATTATTGGAAAATATAGAATTTCATTTTGATGACAATGAATAATGTCATAGTAATCAATAATTTAGAAGTAATATAGTTGGTAAAATATTAGATAATCACAGAGAATTAAAAAAATTTTTGAAACAGGGTCTCGTTATATAGTTCAGGTTGGCCTTGAACTCATTATGTAGCTCAGGCTGGCTTTGAACTTTTGATGATCCACATGCCTCAGCCACCTGGGTGCTGGGATTACATGCATGAATTATCTTTGATAGATATATTTCATTTAAAACTTTCCCATACTATACAACTAAAAGATTGCTTCTTGGGCTTTTAGCTAAGATCAAGTATGTAACACTTAAACATTTTCATGCAAGTGCACTATTCGAAAACAAATTATCACTATAATTAAAAACACTAGCACAGAACCCATACTCTGTCAGCATCAAGAAATTGTCAGTTACTCTACACATTCTTTTGGGGGTGACAATTTAATCACTTAAAATGAAAAAAATGTTAGATCCCTTTCTTATCCTTTATAACAAGATAAATTCCAAATGAATTAGCAATCAAATGTAAGTAATAGAACAAAAGAAATAACTGAAGAGGGTATATGAAAATGCTTATATATTCTCAGAAAAAAGACTTTTAAAATATGACAAAAAATAGACGCGAAATAGGAAAGACTAATAACTATATCTGTCTATATAAAAGAGTTCTATAAATGCTAGAAGCAACCAAACTGCAAGTACATACACGAGTCATGTTTAACAGGGATGGCAGCTGCACTTTCACATGAATGACAGTGAGCTCCCTCAGTAAGGACAGGAGTAAGCACTTGGCAAAAGCACTCCCCTGGAGTTTGTGTCAGAAAAGAACGCGTGTTCACGGCAGTGCCATCTGTGGAGAGAAGCTGAGAGCTTATTAAATCCAGCTAGGATTTCCTGATTTCAGTCTTCTACCATCAAACTTAGGGCCAGTGGAGATCTCAAGCATTTCTCTCCATCCTTTTAGTCCATGGCACAGCCATATCCTCCAGCTTTCATTATGTCTTCAGCCTCAGAAGCAACGGTAGAGGTCAGAGTTGGCCCTTACACCTAGGTTGCAGCACAAACTTTTAGAGTCTACTTTCTGATCAGTGAGATTTTAAAGGGTTCCTGAGACTATGAAGGCTTACTGGAGTGAAGGAAGTCTCAAGGATAAAGGGCTGTTCTTCCAGGGCCCAGCCTCTACAGGATAAATCACTGAAGTTTCTTCATGAATCGGCAGCCCTGGACTGACTATCCCTGTACTCAAGACTTACTACAAAATGGCGCACACTTTGTCTTCACAAATGATACTTAGAACCACCTTCAGCTGTCTGAATTAACAACTGAACTCTAACAATCAGTACCTGGCCTTGTGGGACTTCATCCTTTTTGTCTCTGTCCATCATAGGTATGGGCTGTATCCCCAGTTTCTTCATTTCATCACCCTAAAATAAATCAGAGAGGCATTATTATTTCTCAATAGTCATAAAATTTGGCATTAATGATTTGTTCCCTATATTCATCAGTTTTTCTCAAAACGAATAATGTGTCTGGTCAGTGTCATAAGAAACATGCCAAAATAATGCAGAACAGTGTCAGCACTTGATGTTTTGTCCTGATGTACTGTATTGAATGCTGTACTGTGTTTCCAGAGATCAGCCCCTCCTCCAGCTCTGTTATGCAGCAGTTAGTTCAAGGGTAACTAGTGGGAATGAACAAGGAAGCACGGAATAACCTCAAGGCCTCTGTCATTTCTTTCGCAAATGATTCTTCATGAGAGTGGGGCTGGAGAAGCTGGGCTTCAGCAAGGAGTTCTGACGGGAAGAGTGAAAGGCAGTCAGCTGAAACCATTGGTAAGGATGCAGCTCGCCTGACCACAGGGCACAAAACCCATAATCATAGCTAACATCTGGGAAAGTTTTCCTAGGTTATTCTATTTTCTAGATCTTAGAAATCATCTTGCTTTGAATTTAATTATTTGTTAAAGCTTGTTAAAATATTCCTCCTTAACATTTTCTAACTTTTATCCTAACTTCCCATTCTTCCCTCCATTATTTTAGTAACTTTAATGATTCCTATTTTCGTAAACCATAAATATAGACTAACAACTTTATAGATTTGCTAGACTACAATCTGGAAATGAGTTTTCATGGAAGGATGCAGCATTTGTCATCTGGGTGCCTAGAACACGGCTTCTGCATTAATGAGATCACTGTAATGACATAGTGATCTTGAAACTGTTTTCTATCATGATTGAGTGAAGCCTACCGATTCCCTTGCTCTCAGTGACTTTTTAAGCTCAAGAAAGAAGATTTTAAACAAACAATGCCTGACTATGTACCGAAAGTAAGGATAAAGACAATGAAGGAAAATGACCTGGTACTCTGGACCACAAGTGTAACAAGTGCTTCCAGAGAACACAAAGAGGTGGAGAGAGGGCAGTGATGGCAACATGGGGTTCAGTACATCATGGTTCTAAGGTTAGTCTTTGTCACAGAGTGGCAGACAATTTGAAACAGTAATGAGAATTATCATCATCCCTATGTGGCAATGGGTCCACTGAAGACTGATAAGGAACTGCATAAGAGAGGCTGGACCTTGTGAAAAGTTAGGTCAGTGGCAGGGATATACTGCCATCTCCTTCCAGGGACTAGGGGGTCATGGACTACCATGCCTGTAATCATGCTAAATGCTCCATCTGCATTTGTGCGTTGAATTATCAATGAGGAGTATAAAGAGAAAACATATTGATTTGTATTTTAGAATACAAATACAATTGGTAACATATGAAATATCTCTAGTTAGGTAAAATTAAAGCACAAAACAATGGCTAATGGCAGTCCGGTTTTCCTCTGTGCTATTTATAGAATACTATGGGGTTAATATGCAAATTATGTTGATTGTGATAATAAAATCAATTATTATAGTTCATACAAGTAAATCAGAAACAGTGTCTTGAGTTTGAAAGTAACTAAGTTATGATACACATATGATAAGATAAAGAATACAAGTCACGCAACTGCTTGCATACAACAAGCTATATGGAATTCTACAGAAATAGATGCATAACTTTAACAATTTCAAAGTCTGTGCTCTCATACAAGAAAAATTCTTTGGCTTTTCCACTATGAAAAAATTTAATATTATAAATAATTTCTTTTGAATTTGCACGTGAATGATCAGCTGTTTTTGTTTTACTTTCGTTCTTCATTGTAGAGGAAATATAAGGTAGAACTGGCTACCACAAAAGTCTCTGACCTCTAAATTTACTTAGATTTTCACACCAAAATAAGTACTCAAAGGATTTACAACTTGTTCATACAGTAATATTTTAATATATAAAGACCTAGGTATTTGTGATTATATTTTCTCATAGAAAATAAACTGAGGAATAACATGTATATTACTGATTATTTATTCAACAAAAAACATGTTAATTGAAGTCATACATATTTGTTTCAGGAGTATCATAAATTAATACTCCACACATTCTACAGAAATCATAATTTGCAGGTGAGCTGACCACTGGCCATATTTACAAATTCTCTTTTGTCTGTGGTACACAGTGATTACTCTTTTAGTTTCTAACTGCAAGCAGATACAGCACATTCAGAGGACACATCCAGTAATGCTTACTAAATGGCCAGAATATGAGCTGTCGAGTGAAGAAAATTGTTACACTAAAGCTCAACTGAGCAAATTAAATTCCTGAACTGAGATCGGAGAATTTACACACACATTCAAGTAAGATATAACAGAATGAATGTTTTCACTTTGTCTCTACATAGGTGTTAAATCTTTCAGCATATGTGATTGACCACATTTTCCAAAATATTGTAACTATCAACGTCACCAATTTAGGTATTAAGAAAATTATCCATACCTTTAATTTTTCCTCAAATATTTCCCCATTCTTTGGTATTACCTATCCTAATATAAGAATCAAGGACATACCTCTGCCCAGAATTCTGCATATATATCATTTGCCGTCAACTTTGTAACTGGCCACAGTTTTGTCACAGAACAAAGGTCACAGGCTGTCATCATCAAGCCAATTACACGGTCTCTGGAATATAAGGCAACACTGGTCAGCATCATAACTGCATGTTTGTATGAAAAAGACTGGAGGGACTCTGGTTGCAAGGGTGAGCCTTGTGTATGCATTATTTAACAAGGGGAGAAAGACAGCAATAAACAGTGGGTCCAAGTGCCAACCAGGACAATAAAATAGAATCAAAGAATGGCACAACTTTGTAAGAACATCAGTCACTTCCATTGCTAGTTTCATGGGGTGTATTAAATGTTTCTATTGCCTAAATATTATTGCTGAAATCAAATATAGTACAGGTTATGTACTACTATCTTTTACATCTCCTGGCACATTTACACTGCTATGGAACAGGTTTTTATTCTCATGGAATTCTGCAAATTTAAAATGGGAAAAATCTTTCTGAGAAAATCTGTCATAATTCTTTCATTCTATACAAGGAAAATCGGAGGTGTAGAGCAATGATATGGCCTCTGTGAGGGAGTAGTGGCCGGCGGCTAGGTCCAGAAAGGCTTTCACTGTCTCCACTGGCAATGAGTGTGAGAGGAAGCACTTTCCTAATGCTGTTTTCCACAAATTCAAACAAAGTAAGCTTCCTTTTCAGCTGCTTGGCACTCACAACTATGTGTTCCATGGCTATTTCTTCTAAATATGACTCAACCTTTTCTCTTGGAGAAAAATAGTAAATGCTCTAAAAATTTAGGTATATCCACTGTAGATCTGCGGGATCCAGCAGAATGATATGTACTTACTCTGACCTACATGAAGACTACACATGATGGGAAAACTAAGCAGCAGTTATTAGGAATTTTAAGATACTAACCTGGACTTTCATAAAGTAAATTACATAATTTAAAAAGACAAATTATCATCAAAGATCTGAAACTGTGAAAAGTGAAATGATGTTACAATTTACAGTTCATACTAAACTCTAGTGAGGGATACACTGCCATGAACACACCTCACCTCCTGTGTGTCTGCAGATATTCTCCAGGGGTTCCCTAGCCTGTCCTAACCAAGGAGGCAGCATAGCAGGAGGATCTACCTACCTGCCAACTTGGCAGAGAATTCTGATCCAATTGTGCTCTCTAATGACAAAGTGCCACTTTAATGAAAAGGAAGATTCTGTCTGAATTTTTAAAACCAATCAATTGCAAAGTTCATCTACTTGCCATCAGCCCATTCCCTTTAGTCCATTGAACTAAATGTCTTTTACAACCTCACTTCCCATAAGGAAACATTTTAAGACTGCATCTCTTAAATTCTCTTATAGGATAGGTCAGATAAACCTGACATATAACCTTCCTGTAACCCCAATTAGAGGCAACATGAAGATCCAAATCCTTAAATTGATCAGTAAACTATATTATTTTCCTAATGAAGTAGTATATGGCTTAAAGAAAGAATTTTTGGAGTTAGTTTTCTAAAAGTTCAAGAATATTAGCTATTTTCTCAATAGGTATATTTATTTAAACAGAAACAGAATGTAAAAACTGATTACTCTGTTCATAAAAAATTATTTCATGGAATAAAATTCAATTTCATTCCATCTATATTAATATACATATTAATTTTTCTTGCTAAAAATACTGTTGGCTATAATCTCAAAATAAATTTATTTCATACATCTGTAAAGCAAAATAAAACTTAATAGAATTAGGCATTATAAAACATATGGAAGAAACTTTCCTATTGTAAATCATCTCACGTTTAAGTCTGCTATTACAGGAGTTTAAAAGTTTCTGAAATAGTTATTATGGTATTGAGATTCTGCTGTCAAAATTATTTAAGCCAAACACTGTAACATTAGCTGGCTTACTGGTTTACTGTAACTGTAAACCACTGTAACATTAGCCGGTTTACTGGTTTACTGTAACATTAGCTGATTTACTGGTTTACTGGTTAACATTACTGGTAACTAAGAAAATGGAAGAATTATAAGTCTAGCATGAAATGATTTTTGTAAATATAATTACTCATTTTTTATTTTCAATTAAAGATAAGACAGGCATGGTTGTTCAGAATGATAACATTAAGTTAGAATTGTTTCATTTCTGCATGTGATTGGCATATAGATGTAGCTGATATAATACTTAATTCTTAAATGCAACCTAACAGCCAGTTGTGAAAGGAATGGAATTTACATAATATACTCTTGGTAAACCTCATACAACCCAGTCACTAAAGATAATGAAGCTAGACCCCAATAAATGGCTATGATACAAACAATTCATTGTTCAGCAGTTCTAGAGGGTTTGATACACTGATTTGCTCCAAAAGGGTTTGAATGCACCAGGAAAGGTTACAGCATTGAACAAAGTAGGCCTTCCTCTCATAAAACATTCTAGCTAGGAAAGGGAAACCATAAGCAGGTACAAAAAAAAAATTCATGCAGTAATAGTGCTGTGTAAAATATACAAAAAGAAAAAATAGAAATAAATATGGGAAGATCTATGAGAGGGTGCCAGCAGAGAGGAGTGTGAGAGGGCCAACTGTGGAAATAAACGTGGCCTTCCCAGGACGACAAGAAAGCCATTATCACTAAGCTCTGGGGAGAAATTGAGACAAGTAAGGCTAAGAAATGGGCTGCAGATGAGATGGGAGTTTAACTTTTTTCCAAGCTTGACAGTATGACATAGAAGGCTTTTCCCAGAGGAGTGACACAACACATTTTAGAAAAAATGGCTTAGGGCTACTGGTTGGAGGATGACTTGGACACCTGTAGGGACCATGGCAGATTCTGAGAATTCTGCAGAGTTCAGATGGGAGATGGTGGCAGCTTGACTATAGTGACACTTGTGGAAATTCAGTGGGAGGATTGTACACTAGAGACAGAGCCAAGTTAAAATGTTTTGTATCCATAGAAACTAAAATGACAAGGCATGGTTTGATCCAAGGCTTCATTTCCTTTGTATTTCATCAGATCCACTGTCTTAACCTACATGAATAAGGAGAAATGAAGGCTCTCTTAATAGGTGTGCAGGACTTCTGAACTTGCAGAAAGGGTGATGCTCATAGGTGCACATTTTTGCCTTCTCTTTGCACTTTGAATTCTCTTCTCACCACAGATTGTCACAGAACTTGACAAATTGGAGCAGAAAGAAAAAACCACCCAGCCCATAGGAGTTCTGATGAGCTACTGATGGGCCAGAAATAAGCCCCCATCCTATACATCCATAGAGTTCGCCAGCCAAGAATAGCAAGTCTTGGAGAAAAAGTAGAAACAGCAGCAGGAAAAAAAAGGCAGTAAGTGATTTTACAACAGATTTCAGGTGGAGGAGTGGGAACAAAGATAAACTGCATGTTCACACGATCATGATGGCAATTGCTGCTTTATGTGAAGGTCCAGATCACAAAGGCAGGATGGACTGGAGCTGCCGCATCTTCACTGTTCTCTGGGCCTGCGCAGGGACCTCTAAGGCATTGCCCTACCAATTGGGAACTGACTTTACATCAGGAAAAAACGAGATCTGTGGTGCTGTAGGGTACAGGTCAGTGAGATAGCACTTGCCTAGCAGGGAGGGACTTTTGGTTCAATTAGCTGCTCTGCAAGGACAAGGACACACAGCCCAACTAAAACATCAGGCTTTTGCTTCCTGTAACACACGTGTGGTAACAGAGTCCAGACAGAAGACAGAGGTCACACCAAAAAGAGTCACAGGACTACAGGAAGGGACACAATAGATCAGCAATACAAGGAAGTCTCTGCTTCTGAAGAGGCAAGGGAAGAGCAGCTGCCCAAAGAAGCAAGGTCCATGCTTGTAGGATGCCACACATCATATACCATCATACCACGCGCCAACACGGACATGGTCAGCAAAGAAACACTTCAGCTGTTCTCCCCCCCATGTCCGGCCCTCTGTGCTGCACCAGGAGCTGAGCGCCCCCACGGCACAGAGCACACCTCAGAGATGGACACCAAAAGGTTGCTATTCACACACAAACTGACTTGTGTCAGTTGACCTACTGAACATGTCAAGCTGCACCTATATATTCAGGTGCCAGTATGGCATTGAAATAGAAAAATAGTTTTTAAACCCAAATTTGAAATAAGAAAATTCATGCCATTAGTCAATATGGACTCGATTTAAACTGTCTGCATAGTCCAACACAAAAGTGCCACGAAATATATGAAGATAAAAAATCAAGTCCTGCTCATCTTAGAATGTAAATAAAACATTGACTAAAGACCAGAATTCTTTTGTTCACTTGGATATTTTATGCCCTAATCAATATTTAATTAACAAGTTGTCTCTAATTTTATATTGGTTCCTTGAAATTTCTTTTAAATAACTTACCACAATCAAAAGTGCATTAATATGTACCAAAGGCCAGATTTCCACTGTGAGGGGGCCTTACAAGTGCTAGAGTAGTTGAGAAATGTGGGGATCCAGCATCCAAGCAAAGACGAATCACCTGGAGATACAGAAGGTCTCCCTAGAAGCTGCCATTGAGCCTCATTTTAATTTTAATTGATAAGGACATATACAGCATTTTCAGAGATTAGGTAAATCTTTTTCCCCTTAAGCTATCAGTTTGACACCTTTATATTGTTTTTAAACTTATCTTCAAGGAATTTTGAATCACTGAATTGAATGACTTAAGTATGGTCTTCTGCACTAACACTAAAGCAGTTTCTCTGAAAACATGTGAATTGTTACAAAACTAAAATCATAGAAGAGCTTTTAGAAACTGTTTCCAATGACATGAATGATAACTCTTTAATATAAGCATAAACATGATACAGTCACAGCTGCATAGAAAATGAATCAAGTAAACATGCTCCAAAGGGGTCTTCTTTTATTACAATCTACCTATGGGACAGACCCTTAGTCCCTAGGCTGAAGTCACTCACAGAGAAACCCAGGGTTGCATGAGTACTTCAAATCAAAACAGTCACTCTAGAATTCAGTTTGTCCACACTGCAAGCTCATTCATGTGAACTTAACACATCTCACACACTGAGGTCACCCCCTGGGTTTGCCTTAGCAGGTAAGGACTATTGGCTGCTGTGACAGACAGACAACTTCAGAGGCAGCTGCATCATGGTCCAAATCACATAGAGACACACTTGTTTTCTTCAGAGAAAACAGCAGCAGTACCATAAAAATAAAGAAATCTGCATTTTCTGTTTCTGAATTACTCAAGAATAACTGTCCTTTAACAAAGAATTATTCAAGTGTTTAATATCCTATAGCCTTTTCTCCTTGTGCACTTAATCTAAATTAAGGGAGAGGTTGACAGAAATGGAGCAACAGAATTTCCTCTGAAGGGGCACAAAAATTTCCTGGAAGTAAGGAAATAAACATTTTAATTTGTATATTCCTGATGATTTTAGAAGTATAATAAATCATACAATTATTTTGGTTACAATTTTCTGTTCTAAAACTATGAGATCAGTTTAACATGCAAGACAGGCTGCGCCAGCATGAAATGAAAGGAAGTAAACATTGTAAAACCTGCCCACAATTTACATGCTTATCATTTTAACCTGTGAAAAGTACTTAAGTTGATGTCATACTTACAACACATTGTGTTGCTATTTACTGAAGTGGTTCTCAGGCAAGATCGTATCTAGGAATACTTAGTCAAAAGGAGGCTACTATCACTAGGTTTAGCAAAAACAGTTGAAGTTAAATTTTTTGTCCTTGGCTTCAACCCAGAGCTAGTTTCCAAAAATGACATTTACTTTTAGTTGTAGCTAGGGAAAGTGAAAGAAGGATGACTGCAGCAAGTACACTGGCTTAAAGATGATTTCTGTCTTTTCTGTTTGATGCTCTACATTTCTCTTTTTTACTGCCTTTATGTCTCTAGTAAATCCTCTTTTCCTGCTGTTCAGTGACACAGTAAGAGAGGTAAACAAGCCCAAATGAGAGACCAAAAAACTCATCCTATTGTCAGGTGCACACTCTGAAGACAACCAGCCCACAGTCTCCACAGCAGCCTCACTGCACTCTGAGGGAAGCATTCTGAATGGCAAATCTCATCTTGCAGGTCTCATCTCTTAATTTGTTATAATGGGAGCTAAGTATCAATATGAATTTTGAGGGGACATTCAAATCATAGCATCTGCTAGCATTAAACTGAGTTTGGATCACCATGTCCATACTAACAAGTGACATGATCAACAAAAACATAATGGAAAACATCAGGGATAAGTGCCAAGAAGCATTGAAGAGGGAAAAACATAAAGAGCAAAGATCAGAAGACGAGGACTGACAACAAAGTTCAAAAACACCCCACAAGAAAACAGGTGGCATTCAGCTTCAGAATGAATGGCACAAAGGCTGAGCGAGCCACAGGAAGAAAGGAGGACCCAGGCAATGGTTAACTTAAGCCTTTGGGGTAATTTTCTATGAAAGCTGTCTGAAACAAAATAAAGCCACTTTTTTTCAAGCCACACCAAAAATAATACAACAGAGAGATTATAAAGGAAGGGATCTCACACCTGCTTGCCCGCAAAACAAAACAAAACAAAACAAAACAAAAAAAACTATTCGCAAAAAACTCTGCCAGAACCACAACCTTGTGCAGATTGCTGTGAATTTACACAGCAAATGCTTCTCCAAGGACACCTGCCTCACAACTGTCCAATGCCAGCGTGTTGTCACCCTTGCTAATGATGCTTGAACACCCTTGATTTTCACCCTGTGGCCAAGAATTACTGCACAAGAACAACTTATTACCTTCTTCATTTTGATTTAAAAAATTTTTTTTTGCCTCAGCCTCCTTGAATATGAGAATATGTTGCTATGACATTCATGCTTCCATTGTGATGTATTGGCAAAGGGAAATTCCTTAGTTCATGACTAATGTCCTTGGTAAGGTTAAAGTGAGACAAAGAAAGAAGAACTCCACGTGAGCATACAGAGATGATAGTGAGAACACAAGCATGTGATCATGAGCTCTCCAGAAGGAGTCATCCTTGCTGGTAATGTGATGTCAGACCTCTGAGCTCCAGAACAATGATAGACAAATTTGTTGTCTAAGCCACCCATGTAGTAGTACTTTATTACAGAAGTCTGAAGATATGAAGACAATAATGAGTGGATGAAAGAAGAAATAAAACATGAAATATAAAAATATTGTGATATGTATAAAATGATATACCAAAGCTTATTAAATAAGGAAAAATGTAACAACCATATAAAAATTCATACTTTTATTCATACTGGAATGCAGTTCCAGTTGTAGATGGGAAAATTACATTTACAAATGGTAAAAAGCATAATGTAACCCATATAATTTTTGTCAAAAAAGCTATAGGATAGATGTAAACAAACTGCAAAATTTTATTCATGACTGTAAAATCATACCATCTTTTTAGGTAAGTAATCTGTTTTCCTTTTCAAGTGAAAAAAACAAATGTAATATAACTGCAATTAAAAAGTCAAAGAGAACATTAGTGGTTGAAATATGTGAAGCAGACTATCTTTTTAGATAATTGTGATAAAAGAAGTGAAGGGGCATAGTATCTGATAATTTACCTCAAAATGTCAGAAAGTAACAAGACACATGATAAAATGTTAATAATAATTTGAATCTAGGTAGAATTAGCATGAATTTGATTATTTCTATTTTTAAGTAAAATTAAAATTTTCATATAAAAATTTAAAATATACATTAACTAAATGACAATTTTCACAAATTTTAGATATTAAGTGGAAAACTTACAGTAATGAAAACAGCATACTTGTAATTAAAGATTAGATAATTACCAATGAATTTCTTATGGAGTCCAAAGAATTATCCAAGTATACATAAAAACAATGAATTCAAGTAAGTAGAAAATGGATTGCTTATAAATGATACTGATTCAACACATCAGGAAGAAATAGTCCCATAAAAATATAACTCTAGAAGAATAAAGATCTAAATAAAGGTTCAAACTATAAAAACACACAAAGAAAATTTTGTAGACTGTTTATATTACTATGAGATTTAATTAAAACAAATGATGACAGATTTCTTTCTACACAAAAGAAAAACTGGTGCAGAGGCAGAGCACTTATCTAGTATGTTTGAAGGTTCTGGATCTGGTGTGATAATGAAGAGAACATCTGCATAATACTTTTGAAAGTAACCTTAAGAAAGTATCTGTAATGCAGAAAATTTTAATATCCTTAAGGAAAATAGACAGTGTAAAATGATTTACTAAAAAAATAAATAATCCAACAAAATATAAGCAAATATTATAAACACAGAAGTGGGAATGGTAAAGAGTAAGCAAATATGCATACATGTTCAATGTAGTAAGTAGTCAGAATATACAAAATTAATGCAAAATACTTTTCATTCATAGGAGAAATGTGAATTTCTAAAATCTTTTTAAAAATATTTACTATGTGCATAAAATTCTAGCAATACATGTTATATATTTTCTGATATAGTAGCAGGAAAGACTTGGCAAGCAAGACTTATTAAAGCACCACTTATTAAAGCAAAAGTCTAGAAATGCTTATCAGTGGGATAAATTTAGTAAAACTTTACATAGTAACACTTTATATAAATAATGTTATTCAACTCTTTCTAAAGGAATATATCTGGTATAATTACATTTTTGTTTTAAAAGAGAGAAGAGAAGAAAAAATATATGGGTTTATATAAACTGTATAAACTGTGATCCACACATCTTTAAAAATATGGAAAATTCATAGTATGATATTTCAACTAATAAGCAGGTAGATTTAGGGTAAAGAATAAGTGAATATTATTATTTTTCCTACACTAAGTTGTTAAACTAACATTACTTTTAAAATCATGAGGTATAAAGTATGACTTAGTCATATATAATTTATGATACGTATAATTAGCACACAGAATGACCACAAAAATATGCCTTAAGCACCTTATATAACATAATTTGCAATTAGATTTTTAAAATTTCTATTCTCTAATTATAATTATTGTAATCATTTAGCTGGAAAGAATATACTCAAGAATAAAAACAGAAGCACGTGTTGTAATCATTTAGACAAAAAGAATATATTCAAGAATAAAAAAGGAAGCACATGGGTTTGGGGAAGCCAAAGCATACCTTGTGAAGGCTTTCTCTGATCTTACTACAACCATTTAAAAAAGAGAACTGTGAGCAAACCGTGTTTCATACACATTTTAGCCCAACAAGTTAGAGACAAGAATATTGCAGACCATAATTCTTTCCTACTTTCAGGCAGTGAAAACATGCTAGAACACCCTAATGGACCTTTGCAGACCTTCACTCATCCCCAATTCTTTGTTTGTCTTAGGAGAAGGCTTTCTGCATGTGAAAATAAGATGTCTTGCATTGGTTTTCTTTAAGACAGTTTCCAATATTGTGTGAGTTTCAAGCTCCATATAATCTGTATGTCTATATTTGAAGGTAAACTAAATCACAAGTAACTGTTACATAATCAAAGACGTTACTATCATTATAGAAACTATATTTATACTTGATGAGAGACACCTTATTAGATATCAGGAGTCACTTGTAGAAATCATGTTTTGTGTTTGCATACTTGAGAATGTTTCTTTTAAGAATTTGAAAACAGACCAGAGGTTTAGTATTTCATGGATCACAGAAGACATATGCAAAGCACCCACAGAATAGACTAGCACAGTAAATGAATGTTCCGAAATCTAAAGATAAGGACAGCATCACTTACTATGCATTGGTCAGATATGGAAAAGGTATGTGACAGTCGCAACAGTGAATGCTGGTGGAAACCACCTAAGAACCGTCAAGAGGAGGGAGAGCAGGATCATCCAAAGATGGGATCCAGGGCCAAACATGAGAGAGCAGGGTCATCATGGACACACTTGGCATAGTTCTGAATCTACTGGGCAAGACACTCAGTACTAGAAAAAAAAGGCATCAGACTAATTTAGCCTGATGCCATCAGAACATTTAATTAACCCAATTCTCCTTTTGTGATTCAATGCTCTTGAAAAACTTTTGATTTCCACCTGGCTTCCTAAGTGAGTGTGACCATAAAAAGGGCCAATATTTTGATCCTTGTGATGCATATAATATTGTACATCAACGAAATTGAATTTCAGTTTTATAAATCGACCCACATTAGCTTGGAGAATAGGATATAGATTCTGAAAAGTGAATTCACTTTCATGCGCTTTGGAGTCTGAGGCTGACAGCCAAATTCCAGGCTGTGACAAAATCAAAGGAGGACATCTTAGTTTAAAGGTACCTATTTCTGTGAGACTACTTTACATTCTGATTAGCATTTTCATTATCTGTACAGTGCACTCTCAGAAATTTTGCTAAAAAATGGAATGACCAAGACACATATAAACAAATGCACATAGAACAGAAAGGCATTATTTTTATATTTGTTTTATCAAATACAAATTCATGCCAAATTATATTTCTTTTTAAAATAGCAATTTATTTCATATAACAAATGACTGGGCTTCTAAAATTTGTAAAACTATTTTTACCTATGTGACTGATTGAGAAGATTTAGTGATCCGGTCTGGTGCAACTCTTCCAGCTGTTTCCTGTTTCCAAAGTACAAAGCCAGATCCGTAGCGATGATGGCTTTTCGGATGATCTCCAGCACCTGCTCGTACTCACTGGAGCTCAGGGAGGAGAAGACGTTGTGCCCTTCCAACTGTGGAAAAATAGAGAGAGAGCCGCCAGTAGCAAGCTTCAAGCTCTAGTCTCATGCCATTTTCAGTTATTTGCTGCAGTATGGTCAAAAATGCCACTTGGCCGCTCAGCTTAAATTATTGCATTAGAAACAATATTTTGGTTTATCTTTAAACTACACCAACAATAAATCTCCCACTAAAACTATTTTAACAAAGGGAAGAACACTTGCTACTACAAAACTCTCGTGACTTAAACACATCTAGTTCTTTAAATAGCTGTCGTACTTACGAGGTAGAAAAATATAAAGTATTTAAAGACTTTGCCTTTGAAGATAATTAAAAACTTCAATATTTTGTGTATTATCAATGGAGGTGGGATTAGAAGAACACCTGCCTCCTTGACAACTTCAGATTGTATCATGAACCATAATCTACTTTTATGTTTCATATAGAATAATATCTCACAACCTCAACATGTTCATTCAGACAACTTAAAAAGCTTTTTATAGGTAACAGCATATTTACATACATAAAAACCATACATTTACATATACACAAATCATTATAGGTGTAACAACTTCGGGGCCACTTGTTTCTATTCTCTGGGAAAGCTGTAAATGCCAGAACATCACCTTCATTAAGAACAAAATAGTGATAATTTGTATTCTAATATCTCTGAATTATTCTATCTATGATACCTAAATTTTTTACTTTTTGCAGTACTTGGGATTAGTCCTTGACTTTTACAATAAGCAACAACTTCAGCCTTTTTAACAAAATTTTTTGAGAAAGGATCTTGCTCAAACTTGTAAACCATGTGCCTCAGCTTTCTGAGTAGCTGGAATTGTAGGTGTTCATCCCCATGCCTAGTTTTTAAAAAAACAAACAAAACAAAACTTTTTACAGTAGTTTCCTCTTCTGAGAATTTTTAGAGTTTTTCTTTTTGGTAGAAGCTTTTGTTCAAATTTAAAAAGTGACATAATACAGATATACTCAATTATGAGGTTCATCAATTATTTTTAATGATTTCATTATTGTACATCTTGCAAAGCCACTGTTTCACCTTTGAAATAAAGATACACGTGTACATTTTGGTTGCCATCTGAATCTATTTAATCTTAAATTCTTTCAGATATTGAAAAGTATCTTACAATAAACACAGCAAATGGATGCAGTTCTAGTTGGTCATTTTCTGAACAATGCAAAGCATACATGTAGGATGTTCTGCAGCTTACTGAACACTTCCAGGCTCATGATTTCACTTTCAGTTTATAAAGTTATTTCCTTCCTTCCCTCCCTTCTTTCTTTTTTCTCTCCCTCTCTTCCTTCCTTTCTTCCATTTGTTACCAGGAACTGAACACCAATCCTTTCCACATTTTTTATTTTGAGCCAGGTTGGCCTTGAATTTGTGATCCACCTGCCTCAACCTTTAGAGTGGCTGGAATCCCAGCAGGCATGTACCACAGTGTCTGATGCTTCATTACTCTTCAATAGTAAAGAAAAGTATGTGAACAAGTTTAGCAAAAGGTCTTTATAATGAAAGTTGTTACCAGAAATCTTTTCCTGCCTCCTTCAATGTTTTGCAAGAGTGAAGGGAACAGAGTCCTGGACCCGGAGTGTGTGTGGGTTGAAATCCAGCTCTCACTCCAGAAAGAATGGCCAAGATAGAAAACACTACCAACAAGTGTTGGTGAGGCTGTGGGGAAAAAGGAACTTTTCTACACTGTTGGTGGGAATGTAGACTGGTGCAACCACTGTGGAGGTCAGTCTGGAGATTCCTCAAAAAGCTGGGCTTGGAAGTCCCATTTGACCCAGCTATTCCACTTCTGGGCATATTCCCAGAAGAACTGAAAACATCATACCACAGTGATATATGTGCACCCATGTTTATAGCAGCACAATTTGTAATAGCCAGATCCTGGAAAAAACCTAAGTGCCCATCAACTGAGGAATGGATTAAAAAGTTGTGGCATTTTTATACAATGGAGCACTACTCAGCTATAAAGAATAATCACACTGAGATATTTATAAATAAATGGACACAACTTGAGACCATTCTCTTAAACAAAATAAAACAAACTCACAAGTGTAAATACCATATAGTCTCCCTAGTATGAGAGTTGATAAGAGTATATAAGATTTTATGGTAAGCATGAGTCCCCATCTCATAGCTTTGAAGGCTTTCAATGTTTTAAATCATCAGTTGGAATAGTTTTATTCTGTTTTGTTTGACTATATCATGCGTGATGATATGAACAGCTGTTTTGAAGAAAACAAAACACTATGACAGCTATTGCTGATTGAATATCATCCTTCTTAGAAGTCCTACCATGCTTCTATTCTTCTACTACCATTGGTTCTATCTATCACATTGTGTCTTATCGGGATTTGAATATGTGTGATAGTTTAAACAAAATTTTTCTATCGAAAATGAGATATTATAGTACCCATTGAACATTTTCTGTTATTCGGTTCAGAAAGCCCTGTAATTCTTTCACTCCTTGCATGGCTTTGTACTACTTTCTTATGCTTGATATTATTGTATTTGAAACTATGCCCAACTATAGCAGAGTAGGAGATATTGTGATAGCTACTGTTGATGTCCGGTTGTCTTAATGTAAAGTACTGTGTTGCCTGTGTTGTCCTGTTCTGATCTGCTCTGTACTGCCCTCTTTTGTTTTATTCCCTTTAAAATAAAATTTAAAAAAAAAATCCAGCACACAACGAAGCCCTGGAATTTTGCTCCCAGGTGTTAAGACCATATCCCACATCTGAAATCACTAGAGTACACACGGGAGGTCCAAGCAGGCCTAACTGGGCCATGTCCAGCAAACTCCAAGCAGCTGGCAGGGGCCTGAATTCAATCCCGCGCCCTAAGCATGTGCAGGTTGAAACCCAGCACACAGGGAAACATTAGAACATCGCTCCCTGGTGGTAACATCACGTCCCATGTCTCAAATCACACAAAGACACAAGGGAGTCCCTGCAGGCATAACTGGCCCATGCCCAGCAAACTCCAAGCGGCTAGCAGTTCCCTGCTGTCTGCTGGGGGAGCCAAAAGTGGGCCAGGTGATTCCCAGTGAATGGGGAAGCTTTAAAACATTGCCCAAAACCCAGAAACATACGAAAATGACAAAACTAAAGAGCAAAATGCAATCTCAAACTTCCAGCCCAACACAAGCAAGCTTAGGAGACACCAACACAGAAAAAAATATAAACCAAACACCTGAAATTTCTGAAATGATAACAACTGAAGTAAAGAAACAACTCCAGGAAGCTATAAAAGAACTAAAATCAGCAATAGTCTCCCAGGTAAAAAAAGAAATGATAAATATAATAAAAGAAATTCTGAGCACATCTAAAGAAGATAAAGTTAAAAAATTAGAGGAACTATGCAAAAAGATGGAAACTCTGAATGAACAATACAAGAAACAAACAGAATGTGTGAATCAGATTCAAAGGAAAGCAAAAATTCCATCACAAGTTGGCAAAACTGCCTCAACAAAAATGAAGATAGAATTTCAGACCTCAAGGACAAGATTGAAGCTAGTGAACAGGAAAGGAAAGATCTTTTAAAAATAACAAGGAACCAGGAAATAAAAATTCATCAACTGTAAGATAATGCGAAGAAAAACAATGTAACATTGATAGGTATAAATTAAAAGGAAGGTGACAACAAAAACAATATCAAGAGGTTAGTTACAGAAGAAATAGCTGAAAATTTCCCAAACATGAGAATGGAAACTGACATACAGATCAGTGAAGAATATACAAGCCCAAATAACCATTACCAAAATAAAACTACACCAAGCCATATAATAATAAACATCCCAGAAATCCAACATAAGAACAGAATATTAAAAGCTGCTAGAGAGAAGAGACAGATCACCTATAAAGGAAAGTCTATCAGAATTACAGCAGACTTCACAACACAAACAATGAAGTCAAGAAGAGCATGGAGTAAAGTATTTCAGATCCTAAAGGAAAACAATTTCCAATCCAGACTGATGCACTCTACAAAACTGTCCTTCAAAATGGGTGGAGAAATAAGATACTTGCATGACAAAGAACAGCTGAACTTCATGACCAATGAACCAACCCTGCAAATAATACTGAAAGACATTCTAAAAAGACATAGGAAAGAACCACTAAGCAAGGTAAACAATTAGAGTGGAAAGGTAAAGAACTGACAGCAGAAAGATAATATGTAAAAGGTAAACCAATATATATCAGTTATGACTATTAATGTAAATGGCCTCAATTTACCAATTAAAAGAAACACAATGGCAGAATGGATCAAGAAACAACATCCAACCATACGCTGTATACAGGAAATCCGTCTAACTCAAGAGGAAGCTCATAAACTGAAAGTTAAAGGATGGAAAACAATACTCCATCCAACAGGATCCCCCCAAAAAGCAGGAGTTTCTGCTTTGCAGACAATGTGAACTTCAAACCAAGAATGATCCAAAGAGATAAAGAAGGCCACTACATACTAGTTAGGGGAAAACTTCAAGAGGAAAAGATAACAATCTTAAATATATATGCACCAAATTTGGGAGAACCTAGCTATACACAGCAAGTATTAACAGAAATGAAAAATCAAGTAAGCAATAACACAGTTATAACAGGAGATCTTAACATGCCATTGACACAATGGGACAGATCAACTGGACAGAAAATCAGCAAAGAAATAACAGAACTGAATCACACCTGTGAACAAATGGACTTAGTAGACATACCAGAGTGTTCTACCCAACAACATCAGAATATACATTCTTCTCAGCAGCACATGGAATGTTCCCTAAAATAGAGCATATACTAGTCCACAGAACATGTTTAAGTAAATGTAAAAAAATGAAATTATCCCATGCATGTTATCGCATCATAGTGCCATGAAACTAGAAATTAATGACAAAAGAAACTGCAGAAACCCCCCAAACACATGGGAATTCAATAATACACTCTTGAGCAATCAGTGGGTCACAGAGGAAATTAAAGAAGAAATTAAACAATATCTACAAGCAAACAAAAGTACAAATACATCTTCCTGGAAACTGTGGGATGCAATGAAAGCAGTCTTAAGAGGAAAATTTATTGTGGTGAATTCCCACACCAGGAAAACAGAACAAACACAAATAAAAACCTGTTGCTATACCTGAATCATCTAGAAAAAGAAGAGCAAGTCAAGCCCAAAGCCAAAAGAAGGAAATTATAAAGGTCAGAGCAGAAATCAATGCATTAGAGACTAAGAAAATAATACAAAGAATCAATGAATCAAAGAATCGGTTCTTTGAAAGAATAAATAAAACTGATAAACCCCTAGCGAACCTTATTTTAAAAAGGAAAGAAAAAGCTCAAATTCATGCAATAAGGAATGCAAAGTGTGAAATCACTACAGGCCCTGGTGAAATACAGAAGATCATCAATATCTATTTCAGAAACCTTTACTCTCTTAGGCTTGATAACTCAGAAGAAATGGACAGATTCCTAGAAACATATGAATTACCAAAGCTGGGTCAAGAAGATGTAAAACTGCTGAATAATCCAATTTCAATTAATGAAATTGAAAATGTAATTAAATCCCTACCAACAAAGAAAAACCCAGGTCCAGATGGATTCACTGCGGAATTCCACAAGAAAGTCAAAGAAGATTTAATGCCAACACTCCTCAAACTCTTCAATGAAATTGAAAGGGAAGCAGTTCTCCCTAACTCATTGCTGGAAGCAAATATTATTCTAATATAAAAACCTGAAAAAGACCCAACCAAAAAAGAGAACTACAATACCACTGATGAACATAGATGCAAAAATTCTCAATAAAATTTTGGCAAACAGAATGCAGCAAATTATCAAAAATATTATACACCATTACCAAGTGGGATTCATCCCAGGAGTGCAAGGATGGTTCAACATACACAAATCAATAAATGGTGGATTACCAAAAATAAGAACCACATGATCATTTCTATAGATGCAGAAAAAGCTCTTGATAAGGGCCAACACTTCATCATGATAAAAAAAACTTACAGAAAATTGGAATAGATGGTCTTTACCTCAATATGATAAAAGCCATCTATGACAACCCAACAGCCAGCATCATATTAAACAGCCAAAAACTGAAAGCCTTTACCCTAAAATCAGGAACAAGACAAGGATGTACTTTATCAACACTCCTATTCAATACAGTGCTGGAAATACTAGCTGGAGCAATTAGACAAGAGAGAGAAATAAAAGGAGTAAGGATAGGAAAAGAAGAATTTTAATTATCATTATTTGCAGTTGACATGATACTCTACTAACAAGACCCCCAAAACTCCATTGAAAGCCTCCTAGATATAATAAATAAATTCAGTAACATAGCTGGATACAAAGTCAACGGTCAAAATTCAATAGCATTCCTATACACTAACAACAAAACCACTGAGATAGAAATAAGAGAAGCCACACCCTTGATAATAGCATCCAACAAAACAAAATACTTAGGAATTAATCTAACAAAAGAAGGAAAGATCTATTCAGGAAAAATTATAACACCCTGAAAAAATAAATTGAAGAGGACCTCAGAAAATGGAAAGACATCACTTGTTCATGGATAGGAAATATTTTGAAAATGGCCATTCTCCCAAAATATACAGATTTACAAATATACAGATTTAATGTAATTCCAATCAAAATGCTATTAGAATACCTCACAGATCTAGAGAAATCAATCCTAAAATTCATCTGGAACCAGAAGAGACTCAGAATAGCAAAGGCAATTCTAAGCAACAAAGACAAAGCAGGAGGCATCACAATCCCTGACTTGAAGATATTCTACAAAGCTACTATAATAAAATCAGCATGGTACTGGAATAAAAACAGACCTGAAGATCAATGGAATAGATTAGAAGATACAACTACAACTACAAACACATTCAGCCACCTTATCTTTGATAAAGGGGCCAAACACATCCACTGGAAGAAAGATAGTGTCTTCAATAAACAATGCTGGAAAAATTGGCTGTCCAAATGCCGAAAACTAAAACTAGACTCATGCCTATCACCATGTACTAAACTAACAGAAACACTAAATTGTTGGATGCAAAGTAGGTAGAAATCTTGAAGACATAGGGGTAGGTAGAGAATTCATGAACAAGAATCAAACCACACAGGAAATACTTCCCAGAATCAATAACTGGGATCGCATCCTATCCTATTAAAGAGACTTTGCAGCTGAAATCTCCAGCATAGAGGAAAAAAAACCCACAAATTGGGAAAAAATCTTAGTGACCGGTCCCTCAGACAAGAGCTCCTATATAGAACATATAAAAAATTAAAAAATAATCAGATCCCCAAAATTCTAAGACCCACTCCAAAAATGGACATCTGAGATAATACACAGTTCTCAGATGAAGAAATACAAATGGCAAATAAATACATGAAAAAAATGTTTAGCATCATTGGTCATTAGAGAAATGCAAATTAAAACCATACTGAAATTCCATCTCACTCCAGAAAGAATGGCCGGGATAAAGAAAACTAGCAACAAATGCTGGAGATGCTGTTGGGAAAAAAGGAACTCTTCTGCACTGTTGGTGGGAGTGCAGACTGGTGCAACCACTGTGCAGATCAGTCTGGAGATTCCTCAAAAAGTTGTGATTGGAGGTCCCATTTGACTCAGCTATCCTTCTTCTGGGCATATTCCCAGAAGAACAGAAAACACTGTATCACAGTGATATATATGCACCCGTGTTTATAGCAGCACAATTTGTAA
Organism: Dolichotis patagonum; assembly: GCA_004027295.1. NCBI lineage: Eukaryota > Metazoa > Chordata > Mammalia > Rodentia > Caviidae > Dolichotis > Dolichotis patagonum. Next base: position 99,149 of record PVJX010000690.1, read on the forward strand.
TAGCCAGATGTTGGAGACAACCTAAATGCCCATCAACTGAGGAACAGATAAAAAACGATGTGGTATTTTTATACAATGGAGTACTACTCTGCTATAAAGAATGATCACATTGAGATATTTATAACTAAATGGATGCAACTCAAAACCGTATTCATAAGTGAAATAAATCAAAATCACATGTGTAAATACTATATAGTCTCCCTAGTGTAAGAAATGGTAAGAGTACATAAGATACAAAAAGACTCAATAATTACAGTGAAAGGATAAGAGTCTGCTTAAAGAGGAAAGAATAATATCCCAGAGAAAATATGTAAAAAGAAAAAGTGATAAGAAAAAATGTCTAAAATTATATAAACACACTTAGGATAGCTAAGATGATTGCACTACAAACTCTGTAAGTTCTTGGAGCAAAATAGTTAACACTCATAGAATTGGAACAATTGTGCATACTATTGTATAGTGATCTGAGGAACTCTTGAAGATCATTATGCAAAATAACGAACTTAGTTATGCTCATACTACCTTGTTCTGAAGGCCTATATTGTCAGTGTTCTGGGCTCTTTGCTTATATGTCTTTTTCATTTCGTGGTTTTTCTAGGAATTTGTTTTGTTTTGCCTTGTTTTGTTTTGTTTTTCCCTCTAATACAGAAATGATAGGTATACATGTAGAGACTCATGCATGTGTAGAACTTCTAAAAAGTTTATGAGAATCGATTATATAATGCATGATGAAATGAACAGCTACTTCGAAGAAAAAGACACACTAAGGTACCCAGTGCTGATTCTGTAGGGTCATGCTGTGAAATCCAGCAATACTTTTATTCTTTGTTTTAGTCTGTTTTGTTTTGTTTAATTTCAACATACCATGAAGGTATGGACAGCTATTTTGAAGAGAATGAGAGACATTCTGGAAGCCATTGTTGACTTCCCTATTCTCTGGTCTTGAAGACCTAAAATGCCTTCATCATACTGTTCTGATAAGTTGTACACTATTTTGTTTTGTATGAATTAATTGTATGTGAAAATATGGACAATTATTTGGAAGAAAACAAGAGACAATGTCATAGACAGTGAAGACCTCCAGTTGTCTTGCTTTGAAATCTGTGTCTCTTACAATGTTATCTTATGATCTGTTTTATTACGTTTTGTTATGTTTAATTTTACCCTCTGTAAAAATAAAATTTAAAAAAATAAAGAGTAAAGGAACAAATAATAATTTCTTCCTCTCTTTAAGAGGATCTAGCATTTTGCTTCTGCCAAAAAATGAAAGCAAGGAAGGGAGATAAATCAAACATGTCAGACAGATAAACCTCTTATAAACATTTTTAAACTGACAGTTTCACATTAGTTAATACACAATAAACCTTTTAAATGATATAATATTTTATACACTAACTGATAAATGTGTTATTAATTCTAGGTCACACATTTAATGTTAATTCAAGCTAATTAACCTCATTTCATGGAAATTAAAAATGAAATAGTAAACTTTTTATATTTAGGAATAGTTCCAAGACAAAATATAATGCTTGTTTTTGTGATAGCACATGAATAGACTGTTTGCAAATGTTCTAAGTATGTGAGATCTGAGAGAAGGTAACAGGTGTGGAATGCCGAAATTGGCTCCGTCTGATGCAGAGAACTTAACTAGTGACTCGCTTGATTACGAGATCTTGAAGGCCACTCCCAGCCTTCAGCCAGGGAAGTTCTAAGTGTTTTTAATGTTTTGGTCATGCTGGAGCATTCGGGAAACCCTTCTTGCCTCATCTATGTCTCTCACAAGTAAAGATCACAGTGTATGTTCTCATTTTATAGCAGATATTTAGTGTGTAGTGCTCCAATTTGTAGCAGGACATTAACAGTTTGGTATTTACTGTGTTCAAGGCCCTAAGCAATGTAAGTTCATTTTGTAAGGAGTCCTTGGTTCAGTGGAACACATAAGGGATATGAGCACTCAATTAAAGTGGCATGGAATATATTATTGAATTAAACCCAGGCCTATGGATGATATGGGACACTAGTAAGGACACGCAGCATGCAGAGGAGTAGGCGAGGCAGGAGGAGCTGCTGAGACCACAGAAACCATCCTAGCTAGTGAGAACTACAAAAATTTCCAGACAACTGAAGCAAACTGAACAGGGAAAAGATAAGAATTAAAGTAAAAGTTTTACCATAAAATATTTTGGTAAAATAATATTGGTAAAAAAAGTCATTGATAATTTTAGGTTAGATGCTGATATGATGAGTATGTGCTTCAAAACAATTACTGTGGTAAGAGTGTGGACTCAAATAGGTCAGAACCAAGGCTAGAGGAAAAAACCTGATGACTTTTTCCAGAAAATAAAAAATATTACTATTAATTATTTTAAAAATCCCCCTAACTCTATGCTACTCAGCTTGGTAAAAGAGATTCTGATGGAAGGGATTTGATGTGGAGACTTGTCTCCCTCAGTCCAATCAGCCCAGGCCTAGGTCCCCAGCATCCCGCCTTGATGGGGTTGAAAATCACTACTCTACAAAGCCACAGGTCCAGGCTGCTTTGTACAAGTCTTTGGAGTGTCAAGAGTGAAGTCAATGATACAACTACTGGATCAAGCATTCATAGTAACAATGCTGTTAATAGACATACAGTATGTCTAGTGACATTAATCATCTGGTGTGTCAAACCACAAACTAGGAAGTACTGTTACACTGTAATTAAAAGCAAAAGTTTTAGAGTCAAACAATTCTGGTTTTTAACATGTTCAGCCACTTACTTGATGTGTGACAAATGGACAAGTTACTTATCTTTTTTATGAATATTACTCATAAATATAAAATGGAATGAATAAAAATAATATAGGGATACTATGAAAAGTCAAAAATATTAAAATGTACAAAATATCTAGGTTGTTGATTCACAATAGTTACCGAATATCTGATTAAAATGATGGTGATGATGATAACACAAACTATATGTGTAACTTCTGTAAGAGTTAAGGGAAAGTTGGAAGGAAAAAAAATGAATGAACAAAATAGATATATCTAAAACTTTAGACATTTTGATGTCCAAAGACCAATTCCTGTTTAGAAAACATCTTCAGAAAAGCAAGGACTTCAGGTAGCTTCTGTGTCATTCATTTTAGGTTATTAGTAACTGTAATATTGAATATAACACAATTTTTCTATAATTGGAACCTGCAAAAGTAAATTCTTCCTAGTGAAAAGGATAGGAAAAACTCTTCAGCCAATTCACAGAAGTAATAGTGCTATATTGAAAAAATGAAAGTCTTGGAATCCTAATATGTTGAATGTATAGATGACTTTCTAAAATCAGATAATATTTCAAAAGCATTAGCTAATTTAAGACCAACAAAATAAGAAACTTTTAATAATGAGAATAATGATTTCTAACTTGTCCATTTTCTAAAACTTGACTTCTGATTGATTACTTAGTAAGAGATATTCACAAACAAACCAAAAATACAAAAACAGAGTTTCAATATTCCAGATGACCATTAATATTTCATTGTGATACAGACTAAAATGATTTACTCTTTCAATAATAACTATTCTATTAAGATCACTAAACAAACATGTTTTAAGTAAGAAAGTTCTCCACTTTCCTGTATGTCACTGCCCACACAAAATAATCCCCTTGCTTGGAGGCATCCCACGCACCTTCCACCACTTAGCCATGTAAGCAGCTGCCCCAAGGAAACAATCTACTCACCTGCTGCTAAACACGATTTGTGCTTTCTCGTCTTCAACGCTACCACACTGTTCACCCCACTCTGACTCCCTTCTAACCCACTGTCTAACTTCCATTCCCATCTCTGCCCATAATTACAGACCCAGAAGTGAGGCTCCATTTATGGAGATGAGTAAAAGGCACTGACTGTACACTACTGAGGAGGCAGAAAGCCAAGCTCATAAACACAAAATTTCAAGTTAAAAAATCAGCAAGATGTATGAATGATGGAAGTGCTCAGAAAACATGGAAAAAAGGCACAATGCTGTGTCCCAGCTATGTGGCAATTTTTACCATACAGTAATTGTACCAGAGGAAGTAATGCTCAAGTTAAGCTTAAAAGATAAGGAGAAGTTGGCTGCAGAAGTGAGGCACAGAAGGGTCTTGATTACCAGAAGTATAGTAGGAACTGTGACCCTCCAACAGACAAAAACTCATTATTAGTATCTTGGCTATCAATTACAAAAGATCTACTCCCAATGCCATGGAGAACCAATGAGGACTTTTAAACAAGAGAGTAACACTTTCAGGCATAGATTTGGAGGATGCATTTGAGGCATCAAATGTGGGGAAGTGTTGGTAGATGAGGGGCAAAGGCAGCAGGACAGGCAGACACACACATGGCTAGAATGGGGTTGCAGGAAAGGGAAGTGGTTGATGCCACTCAGAAGGCTGCAGTGGCAGGCAGGGCCAGCTCAGCATTCATTAGTGATGCTCAGTGGAGGCTGCTCTCTCCTGAATGTCCACCCTGACTATGCACAGTAGTAGGCCTCGATCTCCAAGATAATATTCCTGACATCCAGCTCAAAGAGCTAACATAAAGTTCAGCAAAAGATCAGAAAGCAGGTTTATCTTTTTGTAGCTTCTCTTATACTTTCCCATAATATAGTCAGGACTCAACCTTCAAGCTTCCTTAAAACAACAACAACCACAAATGTCCACTGCATCCTTTTCACTGTGACCAAGCCTAGACATGTCTGTACTCCCTCTGTTCTGCTGCATGAATCAAGCATGTGTGTTAGGTGAAGACTGAAGATGTATTTTATCACACATTCCCACCTTGCATCCTGTTTTTTTCAGTGGCATTTTCCTGCTTGTGCCATCTATCTAGGAGCGGACAGTGGCAGCCAGGATAGAAGTTGGCACTTAAATTAGCAAAGCTGTGATTCAAAGCCACCAAGATACATATAGGTGTGATAATGATTGATTGGGAACTATTTCTCAATATTATGAAAGATATTTTGTTGTTGTTGTCATTTTGAGATAGGTTCTCTCTCTGTAGTCCAAGCTAGCCTTGAACTCATTATTTAGCCCAGGCTGGTGTCCAGCTGATGGTGATCCTACTGCCTTACCCTCCTGAGTGCAGGGATTAGAGGCATACACCACCACACCTAGCTATACAAGTAATGAATTACGTATCTTTTATGTCTTTTGCTGGCAACAGTGGATATCAAACCCACGGCCTTGCACATGGCAAGCAAGCAAGTGCTTGCCATGATGTTGCTTAATATTTCATTGTGATACAGACTAAAATGATTTAATCTTTCAATAATAACTGTTGCATTAAAAATCACTGAGCTATATCAGCCTATTTTTTAAATTTTATTTTGAGATAAGACCTCTATATTGTCAAGCAACGCCTCAAACTTTCAAGCGCTCCTCTATCAGTCTCCCAAATCAGCTTTCATCACAAGTTTGCACCATCATGAGTAGCTAACTTTATATATTTTATCTGACTATGAAGGTGGATACTTCCAGACCAACAACCATCCAGAAAATAATGGAGATACAGAACATCTGCAGAGATTAAGACAGCAATAGAAAAAGTCTTCTGTGGCTAAACAGAGCTTATAGGAGTTAGTCACATTATTTAAGTATATATTACTCTGTGTTATGTTAATGAATGAAAGTTGTATATTTTACTGTTACCCATGAATATCTCATTAATTGACTAAAAGTGTCTTCTGAGAAGACACAAAATTAGCAGGACTTGACAGTGGGCTGGAGGGGGGGAAATAAAGGAGGGGAAAACAATGAGTTAAAGATTACCAACATTGAGGCTTGGGTGACAAGTTGCCACCACAGGAGATGTAAATGAGAAAGTATTCAGGAAAAAGTAATGAGCATAACATTGGCCATAGAGAACGTGGAGTTCAAATGGCTGAACACAGAAGTCTGCCTGAGCACTGGGCTTAGATTGTCAGACACGAGTCTGACAATCTTTCAGGCATGAATATGAACCACAGAGGTCAGCCAGATCCCCAGAAGGGTGGAGCTACCTGGCTGGCAGGGATTTCCTGACTCCAGACTACGTGCTGCAAGAGGGCAGGGGCTTGCATTTGTTTTGCTCATCTTTATCTTCCTACTAGAGCCTAAATAGGGGTTGGTAAACAGGAAGTGCTTAATAAACAGGTTTGTTCTGGAACAGAATTTCAGAGAAATCTCAGAACAAGCATTTAGTGAAATATCATCAGCATAGATGCAAAACAGCTGAGGGTACAAATATTTTCAGAAAAGGAAGGAGGGGTTTCCTAAATACTCTTGCCCATGTGAATCAGGTCATTTATACCTTGGTGCACTTCTTGCCACAGGTACCATGGGAGGTTTTAAACCAATTCCATTTGCAAGTTATCTTTAAGCTCCTGGTGCAACAATGCCCAGAGCTTCTTCCCTCCTACTTTGTCCTGGTTTTGGTACTTTACCTTTCTCTACACAGGACAAATTTGTTCTTATTGTCACCTCACCACCGACAGGAACTCATTACATAGTATATAGAATCCAATGACTCTTCAACAACTCTGAGGAAGCCAATGGCAAACGTATCTTAACTGAAGTTATTGCTATCATTTCCTATTATTCTGCCCCAATTGTTTTAGGAATGCCTCATACACGATCTGCATCCTCAGATTTGCAGAGAATTTGCAGAAATGGAACAAAACATCCTGAACCTGCATGCTTGATGACAACTGGGACAGGTCTTCTCATGAACCCTTTCCATACTCACCAGTAACTGTCACTCTGTTGTAACTGTTTTACGTGGCTATTTTTTTTCAACCTAGTGACAATATATTTTGCAATTCTGGCCTACTTCAAATTAATTCTATTACATTTAAAATAGTTTTTTTGTTTTTAAAATTTTCTTGTATTAGTCATGTTTGTAATGCATGAAGTTTACATTCGTCTTCATGTTACATTCATGTAAGTAACACATCTCAAATCTTTTACATTTGCCTTTATCTGCTCACCCTTTTCCTTCCCCACTGTCTCTAGATTCCTTCTCTCCATTTTCATTATTAATGTTATTATTACTAATTTTAGCTTTTAAAATTCATTTACAGTTTACACTGCTAGAAATGTCATAGTCAAATAAATGAATTAATTCAGGGTATAGGACATTAACTAAGTTGATTACTAATTTTAAGTATTTTGATGTTATTTCTAGCATTTAACCTTCTAGCAGTACAAATGCCTTCAAATAAGGCGTGAGATCAAGGTAGATGTAAACTTTCCCAAAGTTGCATAATGTTCCTCTGTTTCACAAAGCACACTTTAGTTATATGTATACAAAAACATCTTTGACCTTTCTTTAATTCTGATGCATTCGTGTATCTATGCATGTGTCATGGTTTATGTGGGTGGCCCCCAGGCCTCATGTATTTGCACTGTGCATTTGTGATTGGTTCATTGTCTAGTGCTTGGATTGGTGGTGTCAGTGTTGCACCCTCCTAGGGGGTGGAGCCAGGATGTGATGTAATGGCAGGAAGAAGGTGTGTCTCTCTCTCTTGCTGGTTTCCGCTTGCTGTTTGCAGCTGCCATGAATTGCGGCCCCTCCATACCACCCTGCCTTGGAGCCAACTGAGTATGGACTGAAACCTCCAAAAACTGTAAGAAATAAACCTTTCCTTTCCCAACTTTGGGCATCAGGTATTTTGTCTCAGCAACGAATAAAAAGTAACTAAGACAGCATGCATGTATGTACCACCCAAAAATGCATCTCTTAGAAAAGAAATGAATGCAGATAATAAATGTACATTGCTTTAAGTGATGGAACAAGCCCACGAGCAAGTGCAGTGTTCAGCTATCGCATGCTTATGGTTTGAAAATGACTAACTTTACATCTAAAATGTCTTTCACTGTAAGTAGTACCTGCACATTTGTAATTTGACCACTGGCCTTCTTGAAAACTAATCAAGCATGTTTTTCTGGGTTTTAAGAAGATTTGAGCATGTAGCACTACCAATTACTTGCACAGTTAGGTCAAACGAGACAGCAGTTCAGCAGCCTTGGGGAAGTGGAGGGAAGGAAAACATATTTAGGGTGCTCAGTGTTCACTGGGAGGCCTGGCCTGCACCACAAAGAACAACTGTGTTACATGGTGAAAGACTTGCTACTCTGCAGTCTGTCCAAAGCCAGTTGCCCCTAGACTGCCCCTGTACAATACTGAAAGATTAAGAGCTTTCAAATCAGTGTCTCCTTAGACATATCATCAAAAGACCTACAAAAGTTTCTCTTCCTATTGAGGTAAGAAATAACTAGAAATTTTCAGTTATGGGTTTCAAGTATAATGACATAATAGCCACCTTCTTTGGTGAGTTTGAGAAAAAAGAAATAGAGGCAGCATTTACATCTTTGTATTGAACTGAGATCTGCCATCAACTAGACTAATTGCCACCAAGGATTGAACTCATGACCTTATGCTTGCAAGGCAGGTGTTAGTGCTGCTGAACTAAATCCCCAGCCTCTAAGACAAATATTTTAAAAGAAATAAAATATAAAACAAAACAAAGATAAAAGGACTTCAATCATTTGAAACCTTTAATCAAATTTTAAGATTTAAAGGTTAGCATGTTTTGGCTCAATAATATGACCAAAATATAATTAAAGTATATGAAATAAACTTTGCTTTCGAGTGCTATAGAGCATCAACATGATAAAAACCAAATATGGTTCCAATAATTGTATGCATTCAACATTTTGTGAAGACTTCTTTATCATAAGCCCCACAACTGTGTAATTATGACTATAAATATACAGTATGGCAATAAAATGCAGCTCCTGTTTTCAAAGCTGTAAAATTGTACAAAGCTGTAAAATTTTCAAAGTTGTAAAAATGTACTTTTCTCACAAAAGGTTGCTATTGCCGAGGAACCCTCCCACCAAAAATGTATGGTTTACCCAAAGGCAAGTGGCTCACCTGCAAGATGGACACCGTCTGGGAGAAGTGATGCTGCTCCATGGTGGAGGTGGAGTAGAGTGCTGCCAAGGGGTGGTCGAATTTCTGCAGATAGGTGTTACTAAAGCCCCTGTGGTCCAGGTCATGACACAGGCAAGCAATCAGCAGACCTTTGCGCTTAAAGAGAAATACAGATAAATTCAAAACAAAGGAAATATGAGAAAATTGCAGCTTACATTTCAATCACAGGAATTTCTGCCACTATTATATCCCACAACCTTAAGAAACTTTGAAATTTCAGATGTCTCAGCATATAAACTTTATGGTCAAATCATTCTTGAGTTTTCCTGCTCATCTCTACGAACAAAAAATGCAGCAGGTATCAAATGCTCCAAAGAATTATAAATAAAGCAAATCTGCACAGGGAGGCAGATCAGGTTCAGTTCTTCATTCAAAAATCTAGGTGAAGTTAAAGTTAACTGACATAATTGCCATTATAAACAAGGACTATGAGAATAATCATGTAGCATGTAAAAAATGGCATAGAAAATAAAGGGAGAGTTAAAGGGGATTGAGGAGAGAGGGCAAGAACTAAATAAAGCGTCAGGACAGAAGCCTCTGGAAAGTTAGATGTGAGCCAAGATGTGAGAGGGAGGGAAGACGGTATCAGAGAGGAACATGATAAGCAGGTTATAGGACAGCAGACTGAGATAGGGTAAGATGGTGCCCGGGTGTGCACAGGGCAGGCAGTAGTTGCAAGGGTTCCACAAGTCCTAGTGATCAGGAAATGATCACAGCAACTTCATCACAGGTGTCAGTGTCTAACCAGTATTTTTAAATGGTAATTCTGGCAAGTCTATTAAGAATAGATTACAGGACAAAAAGAGAGACTGGGGAGAAGGCTTTTGCAGTAATTGAGGCAAAAATATAACAGAAATTCATGCAAGGATGTTTATAACAATGGAAGCTTCTAAAATGTGATTAAGGTCTTTTTCCAGGCAAAGTCAACACATTTTTTTGACTATCTGTCTCTGAAGAGAAACAAGGAGAGAAGAGTCAAGCATGTCTCACGGTTTCTGACACTGTAAACAGTCAAGGACTACCATCCATTGACACAGGAAAACTGTGGTAGACAATGTGAGGCGAGGAGTCAGGAGTCCAGATGGAATGGTAATCGGCAGAGATTTCAGTTGACAGTTGACTAGTAAAGTTCTGAAGACTGCCTAAGCTGAAGAAATGAAACAATGGCATGAAAGGTCGTAAGATTTGAGAGCTACTGCAGTTTGAGGACAGAAGGACTTACATGGTGAGCCCTTAAGCATTCCAAGTCTAAAAAAGTGAGAGCAAAGGGAGAGAATCAGCTAAAGAATCCTAAAACAAGATAGGGCAAGAGCATCACATGTGCTCCCATAAAAGCCAAGAGTTCTAGGTGTCCTGCAAAGGAAGTGAAGACACTAAACAGAGAGGACAATGTGAGTGTCTCACAAGGTTCAGGCTACTGGTGACAAGGACCAGAAAATCCTCTGGGATGTTGAGGACAGAAGCCTGATCAGATTTGGGTTCAGAAGGAAAGGAAAACGAGATTTGGAGAGAGACAGTACAACCACACTCAGGTAAACTGTACTGTGAAGAATTGAGAAAGAGGGAAGTAGCTACATGAAGAAGTAGATTGAGAGAATGGCCCAGTGGAGTACTTAACAGTATGTCTGTGCTCAGAGGGGAATGATTCAGTAAGGGCAGAGGGAAGTGCAACAGTGGAGACAGAGGTGTGTTCTCAAAGAGGGAGGTGATGGATATAATGAAGCGGAAGTGTCCATCTTGGCCAGGGGCGTGGAGATGGGTTGACAGGAAGTGTGTGACACAGTGCCTAGGAATGTTGTCACAGGAGTCAGCAGAAATTCTCCTCTGTGTATTTTTTTTCCCACATGCCCTTCTTCTTCTGTATCCTGATACAGCAGAATTGATTTCTCTTGCAACCCACCCAGAAGGGAAGTCTGACCAGTTAACAGCACACTGTAACTGAAGTGGTACCATGGCACCAATCACACTTGGGTTTTGAATTGATTGTATATTTTATGCTGTTGCATCAGTATGGTATATCTGGTAACCAAGATCAAGATTTTAAAATCTAGCATAAGAGATTAAAACTGTTGCCTTCATCTTTACAATTCTTTCCTGATTTTATTGACCTTATTTTAATGATTTTGTTAAAAGGTATGCTAGACTTATATGTCTGAAAATAATTTTTAAATAATTTTTAAACATCTTCTTTAACAAGATGAAATAATAATTCTAATAGTTATTTTTAAAATTAAAGATCCTCCATAAAGCATATCTCAAATATTTACATTTGATATTTTATGATTATTTTTAGCCAAAAAGACTTCAGTTTTGGGGAAGGAAATGTAACTGCAAAGTGATTTACAAACTTAGTATGTTATTAACAAATTCTCATTTATTTTTATATGTTTCATTTTTTGAATAAAATTTCAACATTACTGTATTTGAAAGTACAATTTATAAAGCTTATAAGATTATTAGTTATCCTATGGCAAAGAGACAATAAAATTGCTTTTTTAAAAGTAACTAAATAGAGAGAATGCCAAAAGACCCATAAGTGGGTTCAATGGAATAGAAAATTGTTCAGACAAATTTTATGAAAAAGAACATATTTCATCTAGATCTTTTGTGGAAGTGATAATATTTATTAAGCTAAAGATATTTATTAGGCTAAATTTTGCTCTTCAACTAGCAATTATGATTGAATCCATGCTAGAAAGCACTTTACCACTGTGGTATATCCCTACAACTCCTTATTTTAAGACAAGTTTTTAGTAAATTTCCTAGACTTGACCACAAACTTCTGGTTCTCCTGCCTCAGTTTCCTGAATAGTTGGAATTATAAGCATGTGCTACTGCATCTGGCTTAAATATTATTTTAAAACCAACCAAGCAATCAAAATCAGTGTTTTTGAGTGTTTTTCTTTTTCCTTCCAAGATATATGCTAAGATTGTGAACCTGGTCTGAAACAGTATAAAAATGACAGGATGGATCTCCAGTACTGGGCTCTAGTTCAGAGTATAATTGATTTGCCTCAGAGGAGAAATCCCACTCTGCACAGCCAAATGCTGCCTAAAGTACCATCTCATTTTATCAAGGGAGGAGAAGGGTATGGAGGGTGATAGTAGGCATCACAGCACCAGTGAGGTCACAGGGGCATCCTTGAGTTTTGGGTTATGTACACATAGGATCAATACCATTTGGGCACAGGTTTCCCTATCACTCAGCATCTGGCTGGGCTTTCACATAAGGATATTTGGCTATGGTGGCTGAATGGATGAGGGAGACTCCAGATCCTGAAACTGTGATTTTCAAAGCTTTGCATATACAGTATAACCACCTCTGCTATGTAAGGCCAGGTAAATAGTTAAAATGCCACAAACCTGTGTCCTTATGCTACAGGAGACAAAAAAACATTTATGTCTTAATTGTATTTAAAATCCTGGGTTCTCAAATCTGCAGGATATTTCTCCACTGTATAGAACATATGATCAACAAGACAAACTTACTGTTTATATTCTCTTAGAATATTTATTCTTTAATTAGCAAAACATTAAAAAATCAGTGTTTTCTTCAGAGATAGTTTGGTGAAATAAAAATTTCTGTACTTACATTTCTTGAAACATACAATATGTTAAATGCCTGGGGACTGAAATTTTGTAATGTATATCTACGAATTTACTAACCCCAAATTTGTCCTGGAATAACATGTCACAAGTCCGTGTTGTACATGTGCTCTCCTGAGTTTGCACAACCCAGGGGCACAGGCTTGTACACCCACCTCAAGGTCAGTGAACAGGCTGTGGTTGTTCTGCAGGATGGCGTACATGCAGTGTGCCACCGTGACCGCATGCTTCCAGTTGTGGTACGGCACTCGCCGGTAGTTCTTCTTCACAGACATAATAAAACGGCACAACTTTTCAAGATCAAAACTGTATAGAGAGGAAACTGTTATGACCAACTCTGGCAGAACAGCACTCCACCCAGGAGCACCCTCTAGCTCTGTACCTTGCTCCCTCAGCAACCCCAGGTATAAAAATTCCGACATGGAACTTAGGAGTCCTGAAAACTCACTTGCCACTTTTCTTCTCCTTCTCTGGTCAGATAGAACTAATAAAACGGACACTCCTTTATAGTTTCTGTTCTAATATGTTAACTTTTCCTCCAAAGATCCATACCAGAAACAGCAAACGGTCACCCATCATCACCTTATATTTGTAAGCGTTTCTTCCTATGCCTCACAGTGCTCAAGGGACACAACTGGATATTTTGAAATTATTTTTCCAAACAACATATTTAGATTATATACACTTATCCATATGATAATTGGTGTGCAGTGGGGAAAACGCCCTCCCAGCAATGCCAGCCAGCTGGGGAGCCTTGGTGTGCCGTGTGGGTCCCAGGAAAGGCACACTCAGAGACCCGAGTCATCCATACAGCCTTGGAGAGCAACACAGGGCTTGGAAAATCTGGGGAGACCCCTTCCTGGATGGGCAGGCAAAACCAACACAGGAAGCAACTGGGACTTGGCACTCATGTGCTCCAGAGGAATACAAGCAAGTGACAAAATGAAGGAGCAAAATGCCATGTCAAACCTCCAGCCTATCCCAAACAAGTCCAGGAGATATGAACAAAGAATAAAGTGAAAGTTACACACCTGAAATTTCTGAAATAGTAGCAAGTGAAATAAACAACTTCATGAAGCTATGAAGGAAGTTGGATTAGAAATAATCTCCCAAGTAAAACAAGAAATGACAAACATAATGAAAGAAATGCTGAGCATATCTAAAAAAGACATAGATTTAAAAAAACAGAGGAGCATTGGAAAATGATGGAAATCTTGAATGAACAATATAGGAAAGAATTAGAATGCATAAAACAGATTTAATGTGATATCCAGGAAACCAAAACTTTCATCGAAAGCTGGAAAAACCACTTCAACAAATGTGAAGATAAGACTTTCAGACCTTGAAGACAAGATTGCAGCTAGCTACCAGAAAAGGAAAGATTTTTTAAAAATAACAAGGAACCAGGAAATAACAATTCAACAGTTGCAAGATGGTGCAAAGAAAAATAATATAAGTTGATAGATGTAAATAAAAAAGGACTCAGCACAAATGATATAAAAATAGTATTTAGAGAAGTAATAGCAGAAAATTTCCCATGCATGGGAAAATAAACTGGCACACAGATAAGTGAGGCATACAAACAATTACTCATAACCTAATACATTGACATCTAAACATATAATAATCAAGATCCCAGAAATGCAGCTAAAGAACAGAATATTAAAGGCTATTAGGGGAAATAAACAGGTCGGCTATACAGGAAAGCCTCTAAGAATCACAGCAGACTTCTTAACACAAACAATCAAGTCAAGAAGAGCTTGGAGTGAAGTATTTCAAGTCCTAAAAGAAAACAACTTCTGACCTAGACTGATGTACCCTGCAAAACTGTCTTTCACAATTGTTGGAAAAATAAGATACTTCCACAACAAATAACAACTGGAGAACTTCATGACCACCAAACCAACCCTACAAACAGTACTGAAAGATATTGTAAATAGAGATAAAAATAGCTACAATTTCAAAAAATAGCAACAGAAAGAAACCACTAAGCAGGAAAATAATTACACAGCAGGGAAAAATAAAGAACCAACAGCTGAAAGATAACCCCAACAGAAATAAACCAATGTATCAGTTACAACCATTAATGTGAATGACCTCAGTTCACCAATTAAAAGAAACAAGCTGGCAGAGTGGATCAAGAAACAAAATCCAACAATATGTTATGTACAAGAAACTCATCTAACTCAAAAGAAAATTCACAGCTTTAAAGTCAAAGGATAAAAAACAGTACTTCATGCAATAGGAACCCAGAAAAAAGCAGGAGATTCATTCTAGGAATGCAGGGATGGTTCAATGTATGCAAATCAATAAATGTAATACACTGTGTATCAACAGAGCCAAAGATAAGAATCACATGAACATCTCAATAGATGCAGCAAAGCTTTTGAAAGTCTGTCACTCATTAATGACAAAAATCCTACAGCAAATTGGAATAGGTAATCTTTACCTTAATCTGATAAAAGCCATATATGATAAACCAACAGCCAACATCTTACTAAATGGAACAAAACTGAAAGATTACAACCTAAAATCAGAAACAAAACAAGGATGTCTATTACCACCACTTCTATTCAGTAGAGTTCTGAAAATATTAGCCAGAGCAATTAAACAAGAGAGAGAAATAAAAGGAATAGGGATAAGAAAGGAAGAAGTTAAATTATCATTATTTGCAGATGACATGATATTCTACATAGAACACCCCAAAAACTCCACTGAAAGACTTCTAGATCTTATAACCAAATTCAGTAATGTAGCTAGATACAAAGTCAACACCTAAAAATCACCATCATTCCTGTACACAAACATTCTAAGAAATAAGAGAAACCACATCCTTCACAATAGCACCCCCTCAAAAAATGAAATGCTTAGGAGTCACTATAACAAAGGACGTAAACAATTTATACATTAAAAATTAAAGTACTCTGAAAAAAAGAAATTGAATAGGATTACAGAAAATGGAAACTCGTCCTTTGTTCCTGGATAGGAAGACTAAACATTGTGAAAATGGCCACACTCCCAAAATTGCTGTAAAGATTTAATGTGATTCTTATCAAAATACCATTAGCATACTTAAGAGATCTAGAGAAGTCATTCCTAAAATTCACTCAGAACCAGAAGAGACCTAGAATAACAAAGGCAATCCTGCACAAAAAAGGCAAGGTAGGAAGCATCACAATCCTTAACTTGAAATTATACTACAAAGCTATTGTGATAAAATCAGCACAGTACTGGTAAACACAAACACACACACACACACACACACACACACACACACACACACACACAGAGTCCTGAAGATCAGTGGAATAGTTTAGAACATACAGACACAACTACAAACACATCCAGCCACCCTATCTTTGACAAAGGGGTCAAATATGTCCCCTGGAAGACAGACAACCACTTTAATAGACAATGCTAGAAAAAGTGGATTTCCATATGCCAAAAACTAAAACTAGACCCATGTCTAAGAGAATATTTTACAGGGGTGAATGGAAAATCTTTGTGCTTACTATCATGTGGGCACAAATTTGATGTCTATTACCATGTACTAAACTAAAGTCAAAATGGATCAAAGATCTTAATATTAAAACTAAAACACTAAATCTGATGGAAAACAAAGTCGGTAGAACTCTTGAAGACAGAGGTAGGCAGATAGTTCATGAATAAAAACCAAACTGTACAGGAAATACTTCACAGAATGAACACCTGTGATCTCTTCTTATTAAAATGTTTTTGCACGTAAAAAAGAAATTACCAACAAAGTGAAAAGAAAAACCTATGAATTTGGAAAAAATGTTAGCCAACTGTCCCTTGGACAAAGGATTTATATTTAGAACGTATAAAGAATTACAGGCCCCCAAAATTTAAAGATGCAATCCAAAAATAGGTATCTGAGATGAATATACACTTCTCAGATGAAAAAATACAATTTGCAAATAAATATATGAAAAAAATGTTCAATGTCATTGGTCATTTGAGAAATGCAAACTAAAACCATACTAAAATTCTACTTCACTCCAGAAAAAATGTCATCAAGAAATCAACGAACAAGGAAAGCTGGTTGGGCTTTGGGGAAAAAGGAACTCTTCTCCACTGTTGGTGGAAGTGCAGACTGCTGCAACCACTGTTCGAATCAGTGTGGAGATTCCTCAAAAAACTAGAATTAGAGGGCCCACTCAACCCAGCTATTCTCCTTCTGGTTATTTTCCCAGAAGAATTAAAAATATCATACCATAGTGGTATACGGTGCACCCATGTTTATACCAGCACAATTTGTAATACCTAAATCTTAGAAACAACCCAAATGCTCATCAACTAAGGAATGGATAAAAAAGATGTGTTATTTTTATACAGTGGAGTGCTACTCAGTTATAAAAAAGGATAAACTAGAGGCTTTTATAGGTAAATGGATGCAAGTGGAGACCACATTCATAAGTGAAATAAATCAGTCTCATTGTCTTCCTTGTGTAAAAGACTGAAAGATTAAATAAGATTTAAAAAAAAGTTATAACAGATACTGTGAAGGCAATGGAACCACTCAAAAGGAAAGAACAACTGGAATGGGGAAAAAGAGAAAAGAAGGAATGGGAAACATATATATATATATATATATATATATATATATATATATATATATACAAGATAGCTAAGATAACTACACTACTGATCCTATTTTGATTTCTTATATTATCTGATCTGTTTTGCATGCCTGTATCTTGTAATCTAAGCTACTATTTTAAAGATAGCAATATGTAATACAGTGATTATTGTGAATTTCCTATCAGTTTGTTTTGAAATCTTATATTGTTTCTACTGTTTTGTTTTCTTTTAGTCTCCTTAAAATAAAAAAGAAAAATATTTCCAATAATGTAGTCAATATGATAACTATTTTCCTTTATAAGAGTGATACTTTTCTAAATTAATGATTATTCTTTCAAAGTGAATTTAAGGTATTTTGCTATTTTCAAATTATTAAGTTGCAAATGGCCTTATCCAAATACTGATATATGAAAAAAAAACTATGTATACAGTCTTATAAATGTTGTCATTGTTTTTTTATTTTATGTGTGTGGATAATATATCGCCATGTGTATATTCTTATTTGAAGACCTACCATTTCTCAAAATATATTTAAGCAGTTTAAAACAAAAGAACATCAGCATATTACTCCATGAAATACTAGGGAGATGGAGAGTTCATAAAATCTGTGTTTTTCTCCACTGAAAACCTTCAAACATTCTTAAAGTAAAAGTATAGCATTTTAAGAATTCTGGCTGATCACATGCTAATATCTACAAAAGAAATGGAGGCAGTTATCCTGTGTGCACCCTCTTCAAAAGTTCGTTTATTAAAAAGTACAAATACAAGTAAGAGAAGAAACAGATATTGAGAGGCACTTAATTTCTAAATCTGTGAAGGGGATCATTATTTTCATTTTGTGTGTTTAAACTGGAAAAGATAAAATTTTAAGTCACAAAGGCCTCTAGGACAGGACAAAATAGTTGGAAAACTATTTGCATTGAATGATGCTATGATTATAACAAAGTATCATGCTATAATTAGAAGACCTCTTTCTTTTACACCTAATCTAACGTATATGTAAGTTGAAACTTGATGCTAAACTTGTACAGTATTCCAGCCACACTTAAAAGCATATAGTTCTATTCCGTATACTAAGTCCTGCCTCCTTCAGCCTCACAGTCTTCCCTGTTTCTGTGACAGCCTTTTCAGCTGCAGGATTTTTACCTAGGCTACAATCAGCTGCTAGAGGACTCAACAGTCTAAGGAAAAGCTGAAAAGGCTACAGGTTTTTTTTTTTTTAATCGGTACTGGGGATCAAACTTAGGACCCTGTGCTTGCAAAGCAGGCGCTTATGCTGCTGAGCTAAATCCCCAGCCCCTGAGGCCACAGATTTGTTCAAAGATTTCAGCCCATTTTTATTTTAATATTAGAGAAAAATCTGTTCATGTCATACATTAAGATAATTATAAACAAAGAAAGTGGGAGGGCATATAAATAGTAGGAGGAAGCAGTCAAACCACTCAATAGTTTAAACAAAATTTAGGTCATTCATACCAGAATGGCCCACATGACTGATGAACCATATGCACAAAAATTCCAGGCCACATGTTTTCAAAAGGACCAATGTCAAAGTGGAATCTGAAATTAAAAAAGAGTTTATCACTAAATGCAATTAGGAAAAAACATAATAAGTAAAGAATCATTTAAGTTTTTGTCTGTAAAGAGACTAGGATGCCTCTGACTCTTTGTCATCCTTAATTATATCTGTCTGGTACTGAAAGGTTTTCAAGAGACTGCACACATTTCTTTAAGAATTCAGTAAGTCACTATTTAATTCTATATTACATGATCTGCTAAAAAAGATGCTACATTTGTTGTCAGAATAATAAGTATAAAATTTATACTTAGTACTACATATGAATTACACAACTCACAGATAAAGGGAGAATTTCTATGTAAAGTTACCTTTTAAGGTTGAAATTTTTCTATCTCTTATTTAAACTGAAATAAGAATCCATAAATATATATAGTACATACAGTTATTACACTAATAATTATTCATTTAATAATATAGTTGTTAGCATTTGTTTGGAATAAACAGTATGATAAAGTACTATATTTTGAATTGTAAGGTACATACTGGATGGGTCATTACTGAAGATTTTCATGTAGATAACTACTGTTAGTCTGCATTCATGGGCATACAAATTATCACAGATGTTAGCACTAATAAGTCAAACTTTAAATATAGAAAACAAAGTGTAAAGGCGGAATTATCACTGAATACCTGAATTTAATTTGGAAATTTAAATTTATATACAGATATTTTATTATCTGATATTAAAAACCATCTTAAATTTAAATATTACATGGTATAAACGATGTAACAGGGTAATAAAAATGTTAACATTTAGGTTAACATTTCAAAATAAAGTTCAAATTTTGTTTTCCGAAGTAAGCAGAAGAAAATGGCATTCTATGCATAAAAATAGATAATTATAAACAAAGATAAAAGTGAGGCATATAAACAGCACTGACAATCATAATACTTGTGATTTTAGCTCTATGACCTGTTTTGCCTTAATTCAATGCGATTAAAAATCTGTTGCTGAAGAAACTAACAAAGTCATTGAGATTTGTTTCTCTTTCCCACTTGATTGTACCATATCAAGAAAAAGGCCTCCCCTAAGGTTTAGCATCATGCCTAGCTTGGTAAATACTGACCAAAAGAAAAATGCACAAACCTTATCTCCCCAGTGCCAAAATGTTCAGCAAATGCACCTTGAATTGGACTGAATTGTTGAGGTGATAAACGTGCTGCTTCTTTGGTGGAGCAGGATAGCATAGCTTAGAAGCAGCTTTGGAGTTCAACTCAGAAGTCAGACCCACCAGAGTTCTCACCCAAACCCTGTCATTCCTACCTGTGTGATATATAAACCCGCAAACACGCTATTATATTTCTCTAATTTTCAGTTTATCATCTATGCTTAGGAGACAGTAATCATATCCTTCTCCAGTTGTCATGAGGATTCAGGAGCCTGCAACAGGTGGCTCAGAGGCTGGTACTTGAGATATACTTATAAAATGATTGCCATGACACAATTATTCTCTGTTTTCTTGAACTGAGGTATAAAGCAACTTCGTTCACTGTACTAAGAGGCCACACTTAACTGGGTTTCTATCAGTTAAAGGGTTGCTACTACTTTGCTTTCTCTAGGTTCTCTTGAAGATAAAGCTGGCTAAGGTCACTTGCAACTTAAATTCAATTTTGACTATAATATTTTTTAAATATTAAAAAAAAAAGAAACTGACAAAGCAAAGCACTCACAGTTCGATTTCTTTGCAAAGTCGTAGAGGGAGTGTGAAATGCATGAGGCCTTGCCACTCTTCTGCAGAGCAAACAGTGTGATAGGACAGCTTTTCCATAGTTACTCGGTAAATGCACTCTGAGTGACGAATTCTATGATACATCTGGAAGGTCAATAAAACACTACTTGACACAATGCTTAAAATCATTTGCCATTAAAATTCAGAATTTGGCACAATAGAATCAGCTGTTTCACTGAAACTAGGGAGACTTACTACTGTCCATAATTCCACAGGCATTGGAGCTATGGACACATCAGTCCTTGAAGATGCAAAACAACTGAAAAAAAATCATTGCTTTGAAGTCTTACTTAATTATGTGCCTAATGGCTTTTTACCAGACTCCATTTCTATGAAGTAAAATTACTGTTTGTCTTTTTTACAATGTTTTATATTACATTATATTATATTATATTACATTGTATTTCTAAATTTTTGGTAAGAAAAATACTGAGAATAAAACATGTTCATTTTATTATTAGGAAATGAATATTAATAAGATCACAGAATTTAAGACCTAAATGCTTCTAAATCTCTTAAAACAAATAATTACACGACGCTGTACATAAATCTCAACTTCCTTAGCAAGACTTCATCATTTCTTTTCCCCTTGATGATTTACATGTATTTTTGTTGTTTGGGTTTTTTGTACCAGAAATTGAACTCAAGACTTTGTGCTTGCCAGGAAGGAACTGTGCCACTGAGCTATATCCCTGGCCCTACTTGTATATTTTTTATATTGCTAAAATGAATAAATTTGAGATTTCACTGGTGTTACAGCAACAACTTAAAATGTATCACACAAATTTGTATACATCATTCACAGACTCTGCCCATAAAGTTGACACATAAATAGATAACTGCATTATTACAAAATGGATAGGCACATTTCACAGTCTTATCAAATGACATTCTTGTATATTAATATTTAAGCAAATGTAGTTTTATAAATCATTATAACTAATAGATGTGGCAACAAACTAAAGTAAAGCAATTTGAATGGATCAGTATGTTTACATGTGAATCTGTAGGTAGGTAAAATTAATTAGGAAGGGTGATTTAAAGGAAGAGCAAACAAATCCTTTACAGCAAACTACTAGTGAAAATGTGTGACATCCTGGCAAGCTGGAGTCTAAACAGTTTGCATTTCTCTTTACACTTAGCATAGACTAGCTGTCAATACATAAGATTACATAATATAAATGGAACTAACAGAATTAAGATTTTTCCTTTATGTCACCCAGTTAGCTCCTTAGTGATCACAAGTATCTTAGTCCAGGGTGGCCTCTACAACATTTGAATGTAAAAACTTTCAAAGAATTTTGCAGAGACATTCTCAATGATTGTATATATTCCTTAGTAATTATATGCACATGCACTGTACTAACATATTATTTGTATTATAAAATATAAACTAAAAAAATTTTAAAATTAAAAACAGAAATATATATACTTTTAAATATTTTATTTACAGAACAAGGCCTCTTTTGTTCTCAGTAAACAACTGTATTTTTAAGTGAAAGCATTGTAATTAAACATGATATTGATTGTCAAATTATTTCTTTAATAGTTTGTGAGATAAGGATTTGGAATATTTTTCTTTCTGTGAAAAAAAATGTATAAGTAATCCGCAAATTCAATAAATGTTCCAAGCATTTTCCACAAATTGCAAATTGGTGGGTAGCACAGTGGAAATGTATGTACATCTCAAATCCATCTCAACTGTGAACTCTTTTGGCCAACTATAAAATAACCTCTCTCCAAGAAAAGTTGTGGAAAAGGAGCTTGGATAAGATTTACGAACACGGCCATGCACACTTGCTACCTTTGCTCAGATATAGAACACTCACTTTGTCATGGGAAGCTCTGCATCCTGGACAACAAAGGGCTAGAAAATGTGTGAGATCCCTAACAGCTCCATCTATCTGTTCACAATCAAGGAAATGAAGTTTCTTTAATACCATTCACTTAAAAAAATATCCAGATGTAAGTTTGACATTTTTCTCTTAACTTAAATGGATTACTACTTTCTGGGATGCTGTAGATTTTGTTAGGAAGGTAATAGTTATAGTAAATAACCATCATTCAGTAGTAACCATAATTTGGTATAATTTTATGGCAAAGTTGTTCAGAAAAGTGACCATATTACATAGAAAAATAACATTTTTACAACAATCGTTAATACTGGTAAGTGTTTATGTGGCAAGAAGTACACTAAGCACCTGCAAGGATAATTTCATATAATTTTCACAAAATCCAGTGAGAGAGTTATTCCTCTTATTGTCATTTTATACACTTGAAATCTGCAATTAGGATGAATTTTATTTTATTTATGATTTTCATTTGTAAACATATAACAAAGTTTTAAAGTATACACATTTTAAAATTTTAATCATTTTATTTTATTTTGTAATTAGTGGAGGTAAGTTAATAATAATTACAAAAAAAGGTAACTAGTTTAGCTTCATGAAGAAACTTACTAGTTTTGACAAATTTTATAGGTTTTCCGTTTGCTAAGTGACTTTCAATATGAATAATGGAAAATAATATTATCTATGGTTATCAATAAATGATTTCATTTTATCCATCCTATTGCAAGTTACTAATGAAGGTAGAAAACTATTGTATTTTAAGTTCATTTTGCATAATTTACTTGCTTTTGACAACTGAGAAATAACTCTAGGACTCCCTAACTAGAAGAGACTTCTAGAGGAAGCAACTGCTGTTAGTCTAAAACTAGAATTTTCTTGAAAGTTCTATCAGTCTTAGGTACTAGAGTATGACAAAACTGTACTGAAAAGACACAATAGTAAAAAGCTGTACTGAAAAGACAAGCAGTAAAAAGACAACTTGCACATATGGTTAATACGTATTTCTACCATGATATAAAAATATAGCCTTTTACATGTTCTAATGTTTATAGTAGGCCTAAAGTCATGTTACGGTAAGGCAATTCTTTAGTATGTAGACACTGGAATCATCTACCTAGGTTGAATTTGTTTTTCACCATTTATTAACTGTGTACTTGTAGCTAATTAATTACTTTTGGTCAGGCACCCCATCTGTAAACTGAGGATACTGCCATCGCTAAGGCATTAAAGAACATGAAGAGTCACTGACATGCACAGGTAAATGACTCAGAACAAACACTGGCCAGCGACTGTTAAAACTTGCAGTCAGTTAGCTGTTACTGCTTCCTCAACTTACAGTCTGAGTCAGCACAGGGCTCCACTTGGCATAGGCGACTGCTATTCTGGTGCCAGTCGAGAAGAACTGACTCTTCTCAAGCAACAACGCAGCACTAGACTGTCTTTTAAGGACCAATCTTTCCTCAGCTCTGTATCAGTGCATCATGTGGGAAGTTGACACTCTCCATCGTGGGAGTATATACATCATGGAAATTTGGAAATGTACAAATCAATATTCACCACTGTGTATAGATAGTCTTCACAATATAAGTAGTTTGTCTTTGGTAATGTATGAGACAGAATAATAGTTTAGTATTAATATAAATTTTGACTCTTTTTCTTGTTTATTTAAATTAACTTCAAATCTAATTGACAAAATATATTTGAAAACACATAATTGTCAACACATTTATCAATATCATTAAGTGATGCCATTAATGGAATCAAATAGATTCACTAAGTAAGTCCTAAAACCAAACACACACTCTTTGTGTGGAAACTGTTGATATTCTCTCCTTCAGAGGACCAAAGAATTAACAGACTCAGAACAAGGTGTACCTCAAAGCTTTGGGACCAAAGACCCCTGTAGCACAAGAGCCAGACTGTGGTGGCATAGTGATGGTGGAGCGGACCTTAGACAGGAGCCCTGCATCTGCTAGAGTTAGGGGTAGAAACTAGTTTCCATCCAGGAAGGATGCAGAAATCCAGTCCATATCATGTGTGGTGTGATCAAGATACAGAGTGAATGTTTAAACTTTATAATATATTTACCAAAGTAGAAGACATATTGCCATTAATTCTCCACCAAGTAAAACGTCTCATTTAAAACATACATATCCCATCATTCTTGCCATTTTCTAATATACATAAGTGAGACACAACCTAGTTTTAATGAAAAGCAGTTTAACCAGTAAAAACAAACAATCTAAACTATATGTGTATCAGTGAATTAATACTTCATGACATTGGGATACAAAAACTGTGAGTAGAATGAAAAGCAAAAAGACATATGAGTGTAGACTATGGACCAGGTACAGAGTTCAGAATTTATTGCCCTAAAGTCAGTCCTTAGAAATTGGTCTTATTTACATCATCTGTTGAGGGATCTAAAGTGCAGAAACATAAATTAACTAGACCAAAATCAAAAAGTTGGAAAGCAGTGGAAAAGGTGTTGAAACGTGCATCTGCTAAATTTTGAGTTTCCCATTACACTCAGCATGCATTAAGAGCACACACACCGTCAGGGGACAATATGGAAGCGCAGAGAGAACAGTGAATTATCTGAAGGAAAAGATACTTCTACTGCACAACATGCACTTTTAAAAACTTAACTAAAGAATGCCATGTATGTCTGTACACATAGGGCAGGAAATCACACAGATTTTAGGGTCTACAAATTTTTATCCTGCGTCTAGCACTGTATCTAACATGAATGGGTGCTCTAATCCTATTTGTGGAATGAATGATCATATTATTTAAAAAATGTGTAATTGGGCACCAAAAACAATTTGAATTCAGTTTAGGTTTTTTTATATATTTACAGACTTGGAGAGAAGAATTAACGTTTACTTTTCATGTTATCTAAAAGATGTAGTCTAAGCATTGTTATGCACTAAAATCTAAGCATTCAAATTAAAAACAATATGGGGTATGTGTCACGTGTATTATGTTACTAATATTACTACTAACAAAGAGACAGCTGGAGTTTAGACCATAGCTTTGTTGCTCAATTTATTACCAAATAAGCTATGCTCCAGATATTTCTCAGAAAATTTGTTAGGAATTTACAACACTGTTCTTGAGTATTCTCTTCAACAGTCAGCTCATTATTCACAACTACAAACCTTAGTTAATTACTCTTCAAACTTGCTAAATCTTTGAAACTCTTACATAACTTTGTCTTTGCCCTGCCTTCACTGTACTTGGTTTGTATATGTTTTTTTTTTTTTCTGGATACACCCCCATTTTTGTGATGATTGGTAGTGTCAATTTGACTTAAGGATACCCAGACAACTGGTAAAGTACTATTTCTAAGTATGTTTGCAAGTGTGTGTTTGGAGGAACCAGTACTGGAGTCAGAGAAGACTCACTCTCAATCAGTGATGATAGGACCATGCTACTGGTTGAGGCTCAGACAGAGAAAAAAGGCAGAAAGAAGGTGAAATCTTTCTTTTCAGGAGCTAGGAGACCCTTCTGCAGGCAGTATCAAAACGCTAGGTTTGATAGCCTTTGGACCCTGTTATTTATGGTAACAGCCTCCCTAGTTCACACTGAGAGTTAAATGCATCAGTTTCCCGTATCCAGAGACAGCTAGACTCAGTCACACAACTAGCGTCACAAGTTCCTCAGCTGACAGCCACCCGTGGGACTCTTCAGCTGCCCTCATCATATGAACAATTCTCCTAGGATCTGTCTTTCTGCATCCATCACTCTGTATGACCTACTGGTTCTGGATTATGTGGAGTACTCTAATTACACCCTACTCTTCACAGCAAGCTTTAAAACACATCATAATACGTATCTCCTTTTATGCAGCTTCAGGAAAGAACAATGTCAAATGAAAGACGGGGGAACTCTGGAGCCAGTTTACATTTAACCTTAATTTTATCACATACTTACTATGTAACCTTGAGCAATTTATTTAAACTCTGTGTATCTGATTTTTCATTTGTAAAGTGAAGATAATAACTTCACTTGCAGACTTACTGTGAAACTAAACTTTTATATGTAAATATTTAGAACAAGACTTACCACAGTTCTTATTATAATGATCATTACAGCCACTATATGATATAGAAAAGATGATATGTGTTTGTCCAATTCAAGAATTAATAAAGGTTGAACCATTTACTATGTTTACTCCTAGCTCACTGGTTTCATTTGAATAGTGATTTTTCAATGTCTCTTTAATATTAAACATAGCCCATCTGAAAAGTACAGAGCAAATCTGTTGTGAAGAATTTCTTTTTTCAGGCCAAAGATGTAACAGGTTTTACTTCACTGTTAGCTTCTTGCATCACGTCAAATATTTCTTTAAAATCATAATGTATTTAAGTAAACTGCCTCTTAGCTTTAAAGGACTGTGTGTTTTCAATGACTCTTTTCAATTGATAGTACTTCCAACTATTAGTTAACTCAGTACATGTAATGGTGATGTTGCCAATCAGACACATGCCTCTTTAATTCAATAAAAACAATGTAGTTTAATGCATTTAAAGATGAAATAAAGTAAACTAAAGACATAATGAATATTTATGTTCTGCCATGTGTTCTGCTTCTCAGAACTCCTAAACCACACCACTGAGCCTAACAATAATAAATGAAGTCATCACATTGTCATGTAGCAAGTTTAATGTGGGTTTCCATGCTCTCATTATGGACAAAATAATTCAAGAGCAGAATTATTTTGAATTTCCTAGAATCAACATCCTCTAATTTTATCATAGCTGAAAACTGAAGGGCATTTCATAGTGCACAAAGCCTTTTAATCATTTCTATACAATATTTTCTTTGAGGTTATAGTATGTACAATAAGGGAAAAAAACCTAAGTAAAATGACCTTAATAAATATTCATGTATATTCTCAGGGAAGAAACAGAACACCAGGGAAAGAAAAAAAAGCTGTAGGCTTTTCAACTATTAGGGACAATGCATCCCTTAAGGAACTTTTCTTAGTTTAAAAAAAATGCTTAAAATATTAAAGCGGACTTGCTTAAAAAACAAGTGCCACAGTGATGATGAGAATTCAGGCCTTGGTCCTCTTCCTGGTGGTTATGACGCTAAAGTCTTCAAGAGATTAAGGCACTAAGAAACAACTATAAGGAAATTGATTGCTACCTATTGATACTAACATAACTTGAGAGCTATTTTCTTTTAGTCTTGATTTAGAATGGTAACTGCTTCAATAAGCCAAAAGGAAAAAGTGTCACTTTAAAGAAAATAAATTGTTCTTTGTTCTGAGGTGGAAGAATATTTTAAAGTAACCCCAAATCCAACCCTAATCAAACTGGAAAGCCTAGGAGTTGAAGTAGAGAAGGTAAAAGTCACCTGAGGTTGGAGATTCAGGAGTTTTGAACTCTTTTCTGAGTGATAAATAGTTACAGAAATAATAGTTTGTTTTTGAGGTTCTGTTGGTGGTGTTGGGGCTTGAAATCAGGGCTTCACACTGATCTACTAGCCTTCCTTTATTATTATTATTATTATTAGTAGTAGTAGTAGTAGTAGTAGTAGTAGTAGTTTTGAGACACAGTCTTGCTAAGCTGTT
This sequence comes from Dolichotis patagonum, assembly GCA_004027295.1. Taxonomy (NCBI): domain Eukaryota; kingdom Metazoa; phylum Chordata; class Mammalia; order Rodentia; family Caviidae; genus Dolichotis; species Dolichotis patagonum. Next base: position 127,081 of record PVJX010000690.1, read on the forward strand.
AATTTGCCTATGCTAATCCTCCTATTTCAGCCTCCCAGAGTGCTGGGATTATAGACATGCATCAACAATTTCTTATGAACTCCAACAAAGAGCAAAAATATTCCAGTAATAAGCTGATAATGCATTCCACAGAGAGCTTGAAGCTGCACTACATACACTTCTGACACATACCTTAAAAGGAACTAACCATGTCCTTGAGTCCAGTGACAATGACACCTTAACAAAACTGCCAAGACACAAAGGACATTCTACTGCTTGGGAGCAATACTTTGTGGTGACATAAGAGCTGCTTGGGAAAGTTACCATCACTTCCAGTATAAACCAATTCCTAGTATTGTACTAAAACTTTACCCTAAATAAATTACTTAAAGAATCAATACAAAATCAGAATGCCTGTGTGACTTTTCAAAGGAAGCATTATTTCTCTGGTTTGGTTTTAATCATGATTGAATCTAGGTTTTATGATACAATTAAATTAAAGTTATTGAACCCTTTGATCTATTTGCTCAAATAACGGCAGTGTTTAAACTGACACATACTCTTGCAAGCAAAGTTTCAAGGGACACATGACAACTGAAGAGAGTTTTAAGATACTTAACATACAAATTCAATTCTCTTGCCTAAAAATGCCCTTTTCCCACATCTTATTTCTAAGATTTGCTTGTTTCCAAAACTCTGTTAGCATAAATATCTCTTAAAATAAAGGGTAATATAAAATATTGGTATTAATAATATCTAATAACACTGAAGTTTTCATATACTATTGAAAGTGGATCTAAATAAAGTTTCAAGTGACGTATCATTAAAAATAGTACTGATGATAAAACTAATAGTATTTTTTGATACCTCAGGTAGAATTCAGAGAAATTGTATATAACAAACCGTTTTTACTCCTCTCTATCTGAAAATAGAAACAGTTCTTCCTGATTCCTTAAAAATAAAAGAGATAAATTGGAAGAAAATTGATGGTCAATTGTAGGAGTTAAACTTCAGTTATAAAACAGAGTTCCACAGACTGAAATGAGAAACAACTAGAAGACCTCTATAGTGTTAGACTAAAAGTATCAACATTTAGGGTATGTGGGATAACAGAGGTTTATGTGTGAATTATCTTTAAAAAAATGTAAAAACAGGTGGTAAAAAGATGAAAAGGATTCGTGACAGAAAAACTCAGGTACCATCTTCACCAAGTACCTGGTGATACACATGGGCCTGACAACAGGGAGCACAAAGACATTTGTGTCAGAATTATAGCCTCATACACTCATGAGGAAACAGCAGACAAATCCAATTTAAGGAATAGTCTACAAAATATTAGGCCTATCTGCTTCAAAAATAGCCAGGTCACAGAAAACACAGACAAATTTAAAAATGATTCTAAAGTGGAAATATTTCCAGAGGTTTGTTGACCAATGAACAGTATAGTGCTTTGTATAGTCTGCATATGTTTCTCCAAAATCAATATGCGGAAGCCCCAGCTCCCAGTACCTTAAAATGTGTCCAGATTCAGAGATGGGGCCATGAAAGAGATAATTAGGGTAAAATAAGCTGCAACGTAACTGGTGTCTCATGAAAGAGGACACTGGGACACAGACACACATACACACATGGGAAAAACCAGGGGAGGCCATATGGAGGGGTGGCCCTTGGAAATCCCAAGAGGAAGGCCTCAGGAGAAACCAGTCCTGACCACACCTTGACCTTGAACCTCCAGCCCCCAACACTGGGAAACAGTGATTTTCTCTTGTTTAAAGCCATTCAGTCAGGTATCACCAGTCCAAGTACAGTAACAGAGCACAAATGTATAGTTTTTGATGTTTTCATTATGCAATAAAAAATAATGTTTCTGGTTTTATTTATTTATTTGGGGGAGGGTACTAGGTTGTCTCTGGTTTTAGAAACTATAAGTTGGAATATTATATGAGACATTTTACAGAAAACAGGTAGACTCCAGAAAGATAATTGGTAAGAAACAAAGTTCATCAAAGCAAAAGTGGTAAATGTATCAACACCTGGGAACATAGGTAAAGGTCTCCAAGAATTCTTTATATTGCTTTTGCAACCTTGCTTTTGATGTAACATTATTTCAAGATTAAAAAGCATGAAGAGTTACGCTAAGTGTAACTTTATTTTAACTATAAGTAAAATCCAGGAACAGATAGATTGACTATTGTTGTTTGAAGACCCAATTTTCTCTTTACAAATCATTTTCATCAATGTTTTCACTTTTTATTACTCAAAATTATTTATCAAAATTTTGCTATATAATTGTTGTTTTGATCACATATCACTGCAAACCACAATGAATTTTTAACACTACACATGTTTGTCTTATAATTTTATGTTAGGATAATTAATAAAATATTTTAAAGCATAACAGATATGCATGTTCAGAAGCAAAAATGAACAATTCTAAACTTTCTAATCATAAGATTTAGTTATTGTAATTTTAAAAGTACAGTAAAAATTACCGAGTTGCTTTAGTATTAGGTTACATTTAAAATGATGTTGACTCAATATTCAGAAAGTACTAAAAATTACACCCTTGGCAGTTTTTAAACTAAATAAGAAACACAAGCTGTTCATATTTTTGTGCAAGACACACAGATGCCAACGTGTGAAGCAAAACTATTAGTAGTAGTTTATTTTTGATGAGCTTTGTAACAATGTCACCTAGAAGGTAGCCTGATGACGCAAGCAAACAGGATGTGTACCCCTATTAAATAGCAGTAACTGCATTAAAATGGTTATCCTTTGTCACTACAGTGTTAGTTTTTTACAATTTTTATTCCCAGTTATTTTTCACCTGTTCCCAGTAGTTAGGTAGCTACTACTACAGAACTCAGTTTTATTAACAAAAAGCAATTTCTCTACCTTACTAAAGCAGTAACTACCATTATGTTGGCTAAGCTTTATAAAAACATTACCAAATTTTCTGAATTTCAATAATTCAGTTAAAGGCTTACTAGAGTTTATTTCCATAAAAATGTCCAAAGTAACTTACAATATAACAATATAAAAAAAAAATTATAAACTGTACTTTTTTGAAAGGTACAAATTGAACCTAATTTTGTTCTTCAGTGAACAGGCCGGACCACTGTGAAGACTGTGTGTTAACATTCAAAGGGTGTGACACACACCCTAAACAGTGCCTCAGTTTCCCTGATAAGCAAAGCTTCCCTGGTGGTTGTGAAAATATGAGTTATTTCTATCATCTTGTGACAAATTCTCAAATAAGACAAACATTAAAGGTTTAGATAACACTTTCCTTGCTCATTTCAGTAGATACAGTAAACTATAAGCCTGACACTGAAACATTTCACCCACACATTAATTTCCACTTTGTAAACAAATTCACATCCAGAAATGCAAAATATCAGATTTTTCTTTCTTTCAAGGTATATTACTGCATTTCTTAACATATGTACTATCAGCAATCACTGGTCCTAGTTTGTAAAAAATGTTACAAACGCTGAGCAGCAAAATGGTGTAAGAAGCTGGTACTTACATTAGCACAGTGTAAGGCCAGAGCACAGAAGACCGCAAACATCTTGAAGTTGTTCTCATCCGTCTTGGAGAAGGCACTGCCGTTGATTTTGTTCACCATCTGTACTACTCCGATCACGCTTCCTCTGCTCACAATAGGCATGCACAGAATATTCCGAGTGGTATAGCCCGTGTACAAGTCCACTTCTCTAAGTGAACACGAAGAAATAAAGCAATCATGAAAGGAAGAAGCAGCGAGAAGAAAATAAATTATGCATTCTATCATAAATCTCAATGTATATGCTTGTATTACAAACACCTATAATGGCATTGATAGGTTCTAAATTCAGGTATAAAGTGACATCTAAAGTATTTTATTAGAAGCTTTTAAAAAATATTCTAACTCATTTGTTATTTGGTTATGAAGAGCTTTCTAAAGTAGCCCTTATACACAGTTTCTGATTTATAGTTGGGCTGTTGGTGTCCAGACAAGGTGAATTTAAAGAAATACTATAATAAATTTGGTAAAATGATAAAATTCCTTTGAACTGGGTCATATTTATGAGAGAGATAATTTGTCAAAGCAACTCAAATGGATATTACACTAAAAATTTAGAACAGGGTTCAGCAAACTACATTCCATTGACCAAATCAGCACATTGTTGTCCTATAAAACACAGCAATACCATTCATTTAGGAATTGTCCACGTGACTTGTGAAAAAGACCTTATAGCTTGTAGAGCCCAATCTAGTTATTACCTTGTCTTTAACAGAAATGTTCTGCTGACTCTTGATCTGGGGAAATGCTTTTGTAAACAGGACTGAGCTCCACAGAAACAGCCATACAACCAAGGGAATGGCAGTCATGTGAGGAACTCAGTGCCTGGCTCTCTCATCTCCAGTGCTGTGCTTAAAGCCATCCATGCTGTTGCATCTGTTAGTCCACTGGTCCTTGTTAACGCTGTGTAGCTGTCTCTATTGAACAAGTCAGTCACCTTTTGTTCATCCATTTACCAGTCAATGGATAATATTATCTATGAATATCAAGTTGCTGGCATTTATGAATTACATCCTTTGAAGATCTGAATAGAAGTACCGTGTGGGCAAATGTTTTAGTGTCATAAGCTCTTGCAATACCAGTTAGGAACCGAGATGACTAATGGACTGTGAAATAAGTGAATGTTTAAATTTTCCAGAAAAGGCACAGCTCTTTTCCCATCAGGTGGCTTTTCCACTGGTGGCAAAAGTAGAACAGTCATGCAGAGTAGTCACACATAAGCCACCAATGATTCAAGCCACCTAGAAACAAGACAAGGAATTATGGTCCCACTGGAAAAATGTGAATGATCATTACACATCTTATTTGTGAAGTGCCTGTTAAACTCTCCTAGTCTTTTCATTAAACTGGAATATCTTATTATTAGGTTGCAAAGTTTTTCATATATTCTAGATACAAATGCTTTACATGGTATATTTTGAAAATATTTTTTGAAAATATTTTCTTCCACTCTGTTGGTTGTCTTTTCATTGTCTTAATAGTCCAACTTGTAAACTTTTAGGTAAAGATTTTCAATATTAAAGCAGTGAAATGACAAGTTTGTTTTACAGAAAAATAAAAATTTTAGTATGTTCTCAAATTATAGGTGAAATATATTACTAGAATATAGCTATATTCACATATATGTGAATTAGTAATACTTGATATTAATAAGTTGATTACATGAAAAAACTTTTAGTTGCTTCTAGTACTTATCACTTAAAGTAAACCAAATGTTTGTGACAACTAATTATTATTGTCAAAATATCTGAAATATTACCCACTAACTATAATAGCATCAATTGTGAGAATTTAAATTGCTTGACATTAGTTAAAACCAGTTTATATAGCTTATAGTTCTCCAAAGAAAGTCAAAAGGAAACAAAAAATCCTTATAAGCCATCTTCATGTTCAACTTTAATACTATCCAATGAAAGCCGTGGCTTACTGAGTTCCTATTCTGTGTTGTTTCCAAATCTTTTATGTATATTAAATGTAGTCTTACTATCATCATACCCAGTATAAATATGCTATTATGATATCTAGTATAAATATGAGGAAACTGAGTCTCAGATTATACAATTCACCCAGTCTACTCTTCTACTGACAAATGTCTGAACCATAATTCAGAGTCAGACTTGTTGATCTGAAAAGTGTGTAACTTTGTCATTATTGTGTGGCAGCCTTTTAACATGTGGCTTGATAGAGAATAGGGTAGGACAAAATGTTGACACTGGAGTAAAAAAAACAATCACTCTAGTGCCAGTCGTCAAAACTCCTTTTAGCTGTTTTTATAACACTATAAACAACTGTAGCTGTACATCACTACATATTGATAGCTCAGAATACTTCATGTTATGTAGCTGAATGCAATGACTGCTTATAATATGGTTGGTACACAGAAAAAAAAACCCAAAACGAGGAGGAAGTAACTGACTTGAGATTTGAGGAACTGGGGCTGGCTGGAGAAGGCTTCCATGAGTAGGATGTGCCAGGAGAAACTGCAGGAGGAGACACGCTCTCACCTATTAAAGCGTGGATCTGCATAAGCATCTGGGATGTTCAGGACTTCTCCTGTTCTTGCCACTTGACCAGCGATTCCTTTCTCAATAGAAAATCTGCACATATAAAAGAGAGAGACACTCTAATTAAAATATTGATGCTGTGGAATAATTATGAAATATTCCATTACCATCAAATATTGAATAAAAAGCCATAGCTTATTTTAAATGTACTTGTTAGCTTTACATTTATATATGCTAAATCATCTTATAAAATATATCAAAATAAATCACACAGTGATCATTTGAGAACCTTGTTTTAAAATGTAATTCACAATACATTGGAAGGTAATTGGATCACAATTACAATGAAAAATTAGTGATCCCCAGTACTGATTACTAATACTATCTTGCATTTTCAAAGTACCTTATAGTTTAAAATTTGCTTCAAGATATATTTTCTTAGTAGTTTCTCAGTGACTCTACTGAGAGTCTCTACGGAGACTTATGTGAGTTTATCAACTTGCCAATATTCTCAAAATGGTATTAGATCAATAAAAATGAAAATGCATGTTTACACCACTGTGATTTTCACTACAAATATAACAAAACTCAGAGATTATGTACATATAGGGTTCATATATTATGTATGCTTAGGCGTATAGAACTTGAATTTTATGTTGTTTACAATCCAAGTACTATATGCAAATATTACAGAAATATTTTTGTTTCGCTAATTTGTTAAATTTTAAAACAATCAAGATATAAGTATATAATTGTATTTTTGATAGTAATATCAATATTTCCTTTTTGTAAATATGTTCTCATACTTATAAAAATTTTGCACATTCTTTTATTAATTTCATTAGCGTCACACATACACTCATTTCAAAATTAAGATATCTAAAACTCCCAGTATATATATTTGTGATAGTTCAAAAGTAATTTTCATATTATATTTTCAACATTATAGGAAATAATCATTACTTAAATAAATCTTCACCCTAAGGAATATCAAGAAAAATCAAAACAGAATTGACATAAATAGAATTAAAACATCAAAAGGTGAACCAAGCATTATGTAAAGCTTAAGGTTATCTTCTCAGTTTCCTTGTGCTTTGAACGGCACAGGCATGACACATTAGGTTCCATGAACCAAGAATCAGAGTCCTTTTGTTGGTATTGTTCTGAGAGCTGACTGTCCTTCCCATGTTCTCTGTGGTTTCCTCCCTGTGGTAAGGGGCAGCCCATAATGAAGGAGCATTCCCTAGGTAAGTGTCTGGCATTAACTCATCATGTTAAGGTGATAGCAAGCATATTCCCCTTTCTTTCCTATAATTATAAATCAAAATGAGATCAATATCAGAGTAGTTAGGTAACACTCAAAACTTAAGAAAGATAAATGGCTTTGTTAGTGAATGTATCCAGACTGATAATAGTGAGATCTAAAAACAAAAAAAAAATGAAACAAATTTTAAAACATGTATACAGCTTATAAATCAGACTTCAGTGACCACGGATAAGATTACCAATCATCCTGGAGACATAGAAGCAGAGATGCTCAGTAGAGGTGGGAACCTTGTGGGCCACAATTTGTTCTTTTTTTTTTTTTTTTTTTTTTTTTGAGGACAACAATTTCCTTATAAGACGCTGCCCAAATAAACAGCAATCTTCAATAAGGAAAAGTGTCTCACTACAGAACTTTATAGTATTATGTAAAAGAGTAGTCACAGGAGGCACATGAAGAAAAGGAACGCGCCAGCGTGAAGGAACTTCCTGCCAGTGTGTGAGAAAGCTTCCAGTGCCCGCACATTAGCCTTGGTTCCGAAAATTATGTGACAGTGCTCCCTGTAGGTTTTCTGGCCACCACACCTCCACCAACAAACAAACTCCGTTTTATTTATTTAAGTGACAAGTGCTCCCACTCATAGAACAAAGAAGGCTTTAGATTCAAAATGCACCAAAAAATGTACACTGATAAGGCCAACCAAATGGCCAGTTAATCAATGGGTTTACATCATCAAACACACCAGATCAGTGTTTTCTACTGATTGGACCTTGGTGAAACAGCCCCATTGGCTGGGAAGAGGTGTGGGCCAAAGTGGTTATGTTCGTCCTTGCTCCTAAACATGGAGAAGCCTGCAGACTCCAGGTGGAGTATATCTTTACCTACCTGGGAGCACTAGTAAGTTTTTCCAACATGATTTCCAAAAGGACCGCCTCCGGAAGACGGCATTTCCAGGAGTGACGCTAACGCTTCCTAGGTGTGGTTTCGCTGGCACTGCAATGTCATTCCCAGAAGTACTACCTTCAGGAGGCGGGTCCTGGTGGGAATGATATCACAGTATGACAAGTATTGTCAGCATACCTGTGAATAGGCACAGAAAAGTGGGTAACAGAACACCTGCACATCTGTGACCAGAGCCTAGGACATTCCACTCTAGCTGTACCTTATCTCTTTGGTCTTCTTGAAGACGGGTTTCCCTTCTTTTTCCTCTCCAATATCAAAAAGGTCTGAATACAACTCCTGGTTCTTATGGTCTACCTGGAAAAGTGCACAACGATCTGCATTCACCAGGTTTTTTGCATATATCTAAAGACAAATGACAAAACAAGAGTAAGACAATGAGGAATTTAGAAAACTTTTAGGTGAAATTTATCATGAAATAAATATTAACTTCAGCTCTTCCATACCTTGATTAGGAATGAAATTAGTGTTTTTAAATAAATCAACATATAGGTAAACATTGTGTGTGTGTGTGTGTGTGTGTGTGTGTGAGTTACTCTTACATGCTAACAGTAACAGAGCAACAAGAACAAAGAGCTCAAATGCATCCACAGTTTCAGCTGGATGCTGAAACACTAAAACACTTTCACACTGGTTGATAAATGGCTACTGGACTGATTTCCTTGAGTTTTCAGCCATCTGAAACACTTTTCCAAAACCTCTCAGGCGTCTCCTGGTGTGCTGGTCTGAGCCCTTGTCAGCTCCAAAGCCAGCATTCATTCTAACTAACGCTTGTAAATAATATTTGTAAAAACTATGTAATATAACCTTTTAGGAGACATGCAGTTTGATATGGATACTAGTTGAATTTTATTCACCATGGTATCTAGTAACTTGTAATAATTAGTAAATATATTACGTGTGCCAGGTACATTTAATGTACTTCTGTGTATTAATTTACTCAATTCTCACAGTAACAACATTGCATCAAGACAAAATTTATCCCCACTTTACATATTAGAAACACTGATGTACTGAGAAGTAATCTGACTTGACCTCCCTCTTTCAACAGTGAATCTAGTGTTTGAAATCATGTTCACTACTCCCACTGGCCCTGCTTTTATAACAAATATGTGTTTCCATTTCTAAATGGAAAATGTGTTTGTCATTTATTTGTTCATTTACTTCAATAAATATTTCTTCAATGCTAATATACTTCACTGTCCTTTGTGAGCTGAGACCCATAGTTATGTCATGAATATGGTATTTACATATACTAAGAATTCTGGCAACATCAACTCTACAGACCATTAACCATGAAATTAACCATGAAATTATTCCTTAGGAAAAGACCTAAATCTCAGAGTAAAACACCCATCTCAAAAATCTATGCAAGAGAAAAATGAGCCTCCTTGTGGTCAGGGAAAAACATAAAATCTCATGTAAAACTAAATTATAGATTTAACAGAAATAAATCAAAGTATTCATGATTCCTTCCCATTACCAGACTACATGCTGGGTTTGTTGCTCTTGTCGATTTGCATTTACTTGTTCATGCTACAATATTGGCTTTGCCAATAATGGAGGGACAGGGCACATAAAGTCCACAAGCATTAGAACTTCAGTTTCCTTCTTGCCTCCATCAGCCGCTCAACCCTGTGACAGTAACACATGCTGCTTCTGTCCACAGTATTTTAGATTCCTGGAACAAAGCCCAGCCTAGGGGACACTAACTACAGTGTAGGAAGCAAGCCTGTGTTTGCAAACAAAGTTCTATGGGAACTCAGACACTTCCATTCTTGTTTATGGCTGCCACATCTGCAAGGGAGCATGACCCATAAAACACACAGACTCTTTATTAAAAATAATAAGTATGCCAACTCCTGGCTTCCCCTCTGTGGTATCTGTGCAACCTAAAACTCAGTATTTGAGGAAGAGTAACTAGAACAAAAATAGAGGAAGCAAAGGGAGTGAGATGTTGGAAATACAGTAGAGTCACCCATGTATTTTACCAATTCATAAGACCTTGAATTATTCAGTAGCAGTATCCTGTACTACCAAAGATTAAATTATGTGCAGTGAAATCTATATGCCTATTGTCTAGGGTCCTGGATGTTGCTTAGTAAGTATTTTGGAAAACATGTACTAAAATTTTTGAAAATCTGGATTAGATGAATAATTTTTCAAGAAAAGAATGACAAGTTTAGAACAGGCTGAAAATATGAACTTAACTACAATCATAAAATTAATTCAAAAATTGTTGGAGAAATATCCACATAAAAGACCTAGGCAAGGGATGTAGCTTAGAGACACAAGTACCTGTCTGGTAATCACAAGGTCCTGCTTTTGATTTCCAGTACCAAAAAAGTCTATACTAAAAAAAAGACACCAGGCCCATAGCTCAAAATATGAATTCTTGAAAAATCTTGAATTTTCACAAATTCAAACTATTTGGAATTTAGAAATTAACAACTTTTATGACCCTGCTATGTCAGTGATACTGAAAAATGACAAGCTATAAAAAAGAAAATCATAAGCCATTTACTTTAAAACAAGTAAAATTATAAATGAAAATGATAATATCAAATTTATCAAGTGAAGACACATTAAAATAGTTAAGAATATATATTTTTTCAGAACTGTTCATATCATCAAGTATTATAATTCATTCTAGAATTTCTACGATGACCCCTGGTTGTTAAGAACTGTTCAGTAGTATAACGTCTATCATAATTCATTCTAGAATTTCTATGATGACTAAACTCAACAGCTATTCATGATGAAATCACTAATAAAGTGGAAAAGAAGGGTCTGGGGATAAGCTTAGTGGTAGAGCACTGGCCTAGTGTATACAAGACCTTGGTTTCAATCACCAGGACTGCAGGAAAAAAATCAGTATTTATATAAAGCTTAATATTTTTAAACTAATTATCTACATACTATTAAATAATAAAATATGAGTAAAATATCAGAACCATTCCATTAAGGCTAAGAAAATGACCTTAATGAATAAAACATATAGTATAATTATTAATGTGCAGTTAGGCAAGAAAAAGACATGAACTTTTTATTATTTGCTGATAATGTTAATAAATTTGTCAGAAATATACAAAAAGGACATAAAACAGTACCTGGACATAGTCTGATGATATAGCTCAATGGCATAAGCTTTTGCCTGGCAAGTGCCAGGTCCTGAGTTTGATTCCCGGTATCAAAAAACAAGCAAACAAACAAACAAACAAAAAAACCCTACACATATTTTGGTACTAGAGTTTACCAAGTCAATCTATCATTTATACATAAGGCAAAATAGACTATTTCAGAAGTGCACAGTACTCAGAAAATTCCTACCATTGGACTATGTTGGAATGGGAGATACACTCAAGTAGAAAGACATAAAGAGACTGACGTGAGGAAGCACGGGGAAGTGAAATCCAAGAACGAATGATGAACAAAAGCATCACCAATATTATATTGAAACTATAAAATCTGCCACTAAATAATTTCTAAAACGTTAGAGGTAAAATATAAAAAGGATAATTTTAAAAACAGTGATTAGGTGTGGTAGGGATACAGCTCAGCAGCACAATACCTGCCTGGCAAGCGCAAGGTACTGAGTTTGAGTCCCAGTACCAAAAGAAATAAAAATAGTCAATTGTATGTGTATTCCTGTTTTAAACATTCATATATGCAAAAAATATGCAGGGCTAGCAAGTAAGAAGGCAAGTAAGGAAAGTTTTGTGAATGAGTGATCTAAAATAGACACTGATGGTTAACTGATCTTGCTAGAAAACTCTACTGTACACATAAGCATAAGGCTAGTACAGCATCCCTGTCATGCCATGAGGACAGCTGGCCTGAAAAAGGAGAGCTTACATTGGAAATTTAACAGAGGCACGCACACACACACACACACACACACACACCAAAATATAACTGAGTCCTCACGTTCAATAATTTAAAAAGCCTGAATATTTAAAGAGTTTTTCAGTGAAGTGAGCTTGTAAATTCTCCCTTTTTTATTTTCTCAAACTGATTTAAGTAGTAGGTGTGTTTAGTAGTAGTAGTAGAAGAATCATGAAGTATCTACAAACAAATCAAAATTAACCTGAAAGTTTAATTTGCTGATTCTCAACTAGTAGTAGATACACTTGGCCACAGAACATCTGAAAACAGCTGGACGCCCATGGCTTGGTGACACAGGTACTCATGATATTCATTCCTTTGGGGCAGAGGGTGCTATCACTACCATGCACAAGATCATGTTGTTAAGGACAAAATGTTTCTCCAAAATGTGAGTATCACCCCACTGAGAAACACTGAGGTAGATAAAATAATTTCCTAGGAATTTAGAGATAACCCAGATTTGCTCACCTAGAAAAAAATCATTATGAAAAGGCTCTCAGAAATTCTAACCTCATTCCCCTCATCTCTCTTGTCTAACCCAGAATTCTGTTTTTGAAAGACAAATCTGATCATATACTCTTTGGCTTCTAAGGCTTAAAGTGAACAACACTTTCATTCAGGCTGATGTCATAGTCTTTCTGGTGAGCCCTTTCTAAACCACAAAAAACTTCTGCTCCCTTCTCTGGGTCCACCTTGGTTTGTTCACCTCCACACACCCTGAGATATTGGTGACAGCATCAAAAAAGCCTGCCCCACCTTCCCTTGGAGATCAGACTTCCTCATGGGCTTTCTCAGCACAGCCTTCTGCTCCTTCACATCCATCCCTACTTGTGACAGCAATTTTACATTCACCCCATACTTGATTCCCATCTGTCTCCCTGTAAGCTCAGCAAGATCAGAGACTGTCGAGGATTCTGCTCAACATTTCCTCACTCCAGCTATTTACTACCTGCTAGAGGAACTGATTGGAGAGAGCCAAGAAACATGACAGCATAAATGGGTGAATAAAAACTTGAAGAGACAAACACCCCAAGTCAAATTGGAAGAAGAATCAGAGGTTTGTACCCTAATAAGATCCAAATAGATTTACAGCTAATTTACATCAGATTTTAAATTAATAAATAATTCACATATTATTTAAACCGCTTTAGTCAAAGAAAAGAACAGAACATTTCTTAACTCATTTTATGAGTATAGCATAATTCAGTATCAATACTACCAATGACAGAACAAAAGAAAACTGTTGAGCAATGTTAGGTAAAGCAGATGTGAAGTTGAAAATAAATACTACAAGAAATCCGTGAGTTAAGAAGATATTATAACTGAATAGGTTTCACACCAGCTATGAAAAGTTATTCAACATTACATGATAATATTGAATACACTGAATAATGGATTATATGAATTACATGAATTGCAGTTCAAAAATATACTTTTAAAACAATAATATTACTACTTGATTAAGGTGCTTCATATGCCACTAGTATAAATGATATATCATTGTATATTATATATTTTTATTCTTAATTCTATTCCCAGCTGTACAAATTCTGAACATTTTTCTATAAAAGAAAAGTTACTTAAATGTACAATTAATTATTTTTTCAAGTAAAACTATTAAGATAACGGATCACAAAAGGAATGTACTGAAATCAATAACTTCTAATGCTAACATGTGATTATTCTCCATAAACCTGCTATCTCTACAAGACACTGTACGTGTCATACAGGACATTTATTTTTATAATGTCAAGGAAAAATAGAACTATGTGTATCAGACTGCCTCTCCATGAAGAAACTGCTTATTGCAGACGACTGTATTTTGAAAATGGACCATAAAATGAGAAATAAAAAGAGCTTTTATCAAAGTTCACAGCAGGGCATAAATATTACCACTTGTGGGGCTCACACATTCACTATTTTGAGGACTGGGAGCCACTTCGATAAAGAAGTGCATAGGGCATTAAAATAGTAACATGGGATATATGGTTATATCTCTGCTTCTTATGCCTGGGACTCAAAGTCCTGTTTGGATAGAGGAATAATTAAGACTAAACTAAGCAGAATGAACTTCTAGATCAAGAAGAATCAATTGGGAATCCCCCATACTACTTACATGTAAAAAGCACGTATATGTAAAAACAATGAAAAAGTACTAACAGTCTTTTCAAAGCTCAGCTCTCCATTAAATAGAGAAAAAAAACTGTGAAGTTTTGTAAAATGTTATCCAAATCAGTTTTCCCTAAATTTCAATAGAAGTGAGAAGTGTACAAACATGGATTTTTAAGCACCACATTTTCATAAAATGTACTTTAAAAAGCCTATGTCTAATATGCAGAAAATGTCACACACATATTAGGATCGTGGGTTAAAATGAAATAACTTTAAAATCAAAAGGTGACCTACCATTATGTGTTCAAGTAGGGAATCTATTGCGACTATGTTATCGAAATACGTTCTGAAAAACAGAAACATAAACCTTGTAAGTATTCTTATTGAGATTCAGTACATATTAAACTTTTAACACACATTTTCTAGATTTGTCTGTATGTAAATAAACATGAATATATGTGTTCTTTGATTCTTGTCCTTTTGTAGAAACAATATTATCTTAAAGAAATAAATTAAAATTTATTATTGTCTTAAAGACTCTGGTTCCTTGCCTGGGATTTAGCTCAACCACACAAGTGCCTGTCTGGCAAGAGGGAGGCTGTGAGTTTGATCCCCAGTAACCAACAAAACAAAACAAAACAAAACAAAACAAGACTGATTCCGAAGGATACCTTCAGTAATTATGCTAAATAACTAAGCAGAGAGAAAGGTTGTAGTATTTAACTAAAATGACACAGGAATAAAACTAGGTCCACTATATTTAATATTTCCATTAATAACTCTGATCTAAAATGAAAATGTTTAAATTTGCTAAATCTCATAAATATAGTTAAAATATAAATTATTACTGAAAATTGGAGAAAGTTAAATTAGTTGTACTAAGAAAGCAATGCAGCTGGGTATAGTAGATCAAGCCTATAATCCCGGCATTCTGGGAAGCCAATGCAGGAAGATCACAAATTCAAATCTCATCTGGACAAATTAGCAGCTTAGTAAGACTGGCCTCAAAAGGACAAATAAAAAATGCCACAGATGTAGCTCAGTGGGAATGCCTGGGTTTGATGCTCAATAATGCATAAGAAGGAAGGAAGCAATGTAATTTATTTGAGAAGAAACAGCACATTGCAAATAATAGTAAAGATCTAATGAATACATAAATATATCCCGATCATTATGAAAGGAAAGAGAATGGTTTAGAGATATCAAAAACATAAAAAAGTACTCAATACAGGGTTACTGGCTACTTACATTTATTTTACTGGATACCTTATGTTTACTTTAAGTTTAGGTTCATGCAAATGTTCTCACAACTAAGACAAATTACTGCAATAAATGGTGACTTTTATTTAAAAGACAAATTATTTAGCTTGAGGCTACTGAGATTTAGGACACAATTTACCAAACTGTACACTAAGGAATACATTAAATAAAGAGAATGGTGAAGTAATTAAATTTCCTACTGGAGAAAACAACAGGAGGGAATAAAGTATTACATAGGTATTTGGTTGACCTTGGAATACTTGCAAAATATGTAAATATATCAGTCAGAGAAGTGGATTACTTTCCTTTCCTTGTGCTTTGAAGTAATATAATCAGGTGTCCCAGAGATACTGCATTTAAATTTGTTTTTAAAAAGATAATTGGCTTAGGTGACCAAAAGAGAATTTCATCAGTTTTACATTTCTCTATTTTTACATTTCACAAAATAGAGGTAATATGGACTCAGACTAATTATTCACAAGTATTCCAATACTTTTGAGGGGTACTATTATTATGCCAGCACAGCCATATGTAAGCTACAATGCACATTATACTTCTTAAAAGCTGGGGAAGAATATGAGCATTATTCCTTTAGTAAACTTGCAGGAGGACGTGTCCTTGAGGTTGTCACATGCTGAGACATTTTTTAAGTTTTGATGATTAATGTGATAGAACAGATACATAGATCTCTCCTGAAACAAGCAAAACAAACATCAACGTGGAATTAAATAAGTATCTCTAATTGCTTTCACCACCAACCCAAGGAGTTTTTCTAGATCAAACTTCAGGGAAATGGAGTATTTTGTCAAAAGGTATCTGAGATATTAAACACAGAATAGTTAAAACACTAATATTATAACACTGTTAAATTGACATTACTAGAAAATGCCAGACAGGGCATTTGGAAGAAATTTTAGTGAGACACTTCTACTGCTCTCATTATTCTCCTAAAAAGTATAGGTTTTTAGTGTACTCATGTGTTCTAAGAGTCTACTTAGAAATATATCAAATTGAAAATCAAGATCATGACATATATATCTGCAATTCTTCACTTAAGATGGCCAAGGATATAATTTTATAATCTAAAATATGATTAATTATTCATCCCATATTACTTATATAGTAAAGTGACTGGCAGTGGCGGGCAATCTATCATCATCAAGGCCTGCATGTATAACCACTGATCAATAAGGGTACTGCCTCCCTTGAAAGGAGCACTTACTTTGATACATCTAGTAGAAAGTCATTCAATTCAGTCTGTTTGGCAAGACCTCTGCATACCTGCCATATAAAACAATGGCTGTTATAAGATACTTCCACTTATTTCAAGTAAGACCTTCAGAAACAGTATGATATATAACAATTAGGATTATAAGTATGCTATATAAGCATTAGGCTTATAACATAATACCAGTTGCTATTAATATTTGAGCATCAATGTACTAGCTACAGTCCTGAACACTGTATAGTTATCTCATTTAATTACCACATAACTGTATATTTGAAACTTAACACTTTATTACTGACCACAAAGAAGCTGAGACCCTTACTCAGGAACCAGAGTTACTGGGTCGTAGAGCCAGGATTTAGGTCTAAAATACTCTACCCTTTATTGCTGTTCACAACTACTTCATCCTCTAAAAAATTGTAATTAGGCACATGATCTACCTATACTTGGTAATCTAAGAAGTCCTTGATATTCATTCTACATACTACCCTAGTCCTATTTTTCGATCACACAGTCCCTCATCAACCTGGGTTTCCCTTTCCTGAAACAGAGTTAAACAAAACAACTGGAGGGAGACAGGGATCAAGGAAAAAAAAGACGCAGCAAGAGAAAACACAAAGACACAAAATGCTACATTGCTATTGTAGTCCTGAACTTTAAAGTCTAGTTACCAGGGAAACTTTAGGTAGCCTGTAATTCTTAATTTACATCATATTGTCATAATAACTGTATATCTTAAAGTTAGGATTAACACTTCATTTACCATTGCGTTTATAGGATAATCTAATTTAGGGAACAAAATCATAAAAATATTAACAAAATTCCCAGCAGGAGATTGCTCCTAGGGTTTCAAAGGAAGGCAAAAACCATAGTGGGACACATTATCATTTATTGTATG
This sequence comes from Dolichotis patagonum, assembly GCA_004027295.1. Classification (NCBI taxonomy): domain Eukaryota; kingdom Metazoa; phylum Chordata; class Mammalia; order Rodentia; family Caviidae; genus Dolichotis; species Dolichotis patagonum. The sequence goes on from PVJX010000690.1 coordinate 144,736, forward strand.
TATTATTTATAAAATATAATCTATATGGAGAGAGAAAATGTAAATGGAATGTATTCAAGAGGAGTAATTAAATATAGACCAAATAATATGAATTTTTAGAAACAGTGAAATATTTTAATATCAAAATTTAAAGTGTGACATTATTTATTAACTTGCATTCTAATCCCAAGTGCTCAAAATAGTCATCTCTCCAAGCAGGGCAACTATAAACCAAGCCTGCAGACCCACCTGCACCTGATGTATTGCTACTGAAGCCCAGGCAAGATTTGCTGTTGCAACCTAAAACAAAAACAATAATAAAAACAAACATATTATATGTAACAAATTTTTATTAGTCATGCAATGACAAATTTTCTGAGGTCACTGTGCTTTTGAATAGTTTGCAGAGAATGAAGTACCAAATATGAGCAAAGATTCTCTTTTATAATTTCCTCTTCTATTTGATTTGAGTTTAATGTTCTCTTCTTCATCTTAAAATTGGGTAAAATGCAAGATCAACTGATTAAGAGAGCTGCTCCCCAATGATTTTAAAATAAAAGTGAAAATTATTCAGTTTCACAAAAATACTATTTAACAGGTTTCCAAAGACCATTTTAAATTATGTATTTCTAAGAAGCAAACATCATGTATATAGTTGCTGACAAGTTTTCAAATTACTACCTGTTCTACATTTTAAAAACTATGTATTCATTTAACAAATACTTGCTGGGTGCCAGGCAGTGTTGTACGTGCTGGGGGCAGAGCCGTAAACAACAAAAATGCAAGAGCACTTTCTGTCCTCCGCTGGGAAAGAGCCAGATAAGAACATAGGGAAGCATCAATGTGTAGTGCGCCACGGGCAACAGATGCCACAGGGAAAAACAGGCGGGACAGAGGGAAGGGCGCTCCGGAGCCCTCAAAGGCACCAGGCACTCAGTGCTGGCGAAAAGCAAGGCAGTCACCATTCATGACCCCAGGCCCAGGCTGGGCTCATTGAGGCATGGACAGCATGAGGCCACTGCAGGGACTTGGTTCATGCTGGATTTGAGAGAGGTAACATTTTAGGATCTGGCATTAGCATTATTGAGCCAACTCTAACTCAATGAGTAGGGAATGTCTTTCTGATATGTTGAACATTAAAACTTTTTTTCAGAGCACAATACAGCAAGAGGATTTTTTAAGAAGATGTAAAGACAACTATTAGGTAAAAACTTTTCGAAGTCCTCTTACTGGTTTATTTGACTCAGAGTATGACTTAATATTATTGGTAAAATAGTTTATTACAGAGAAAAGACAACATTTCTAATTTAATCAGTTTCCCATATTTTAGCTGCAGAATCAGCTTTTTAAAAAAAATCATTAGTAGAATCAAGACACTGTGACGCACACTGTGGTTTTAAATGTTCATTCACTCATTCACACAATCCTAACAGTCACCAGAGATGAGCTGGCTGTGGCACCAGTCTTAGGCAGCATGTGCCAGACCTCACCTCCTGATGACTGAGGCAGAAGGCGTCCTTGCCCCAGTACCGGTACAGTTCGAGAATGCCAATCAAATCGCCAATTGCAGTGACAATTGGCAGGCAGAGAACAGACTGGATACGAGGCCCTGATTCCAGTCCAGTACCGTTTGGAAATCGCTCATCCTGAAAAGCAAGAGGGGCAAAGATATAAATTCAGTAAAAAACAACAACATCAACAACAACAACAACAACAAGAACAACAAAAAACCATTATGCTGTGGCCCTTGTTTCTATCAGAAATGGGAATGATATTATGGACTTTTTTTTTGGTTCTGGGGACTGAACTCATGAGCTCACATTTGCCAGATAGGTGCTTATGCCGCTGAGCTAAATCCCCAGGCCCTGTAGACTTAATAATAAATCCTTTTTAAAGGAAAACCAAATGATGGCAATTACAATATATTTTGTTCAAAATGCCTAGCGTTAGCAATATGGAAACTATTCCCCAATACTGCTTTAATGTTTCTTTATGCTTACACAGTATTCATTTTAGTAGTAAATAGTGTATGTGAATTCAATGCAGTAATAACAGTAATCATCAAGACTGATGCTCATGCATCATCTTCCATGCCAGAACTATCCAAGCCTTCATAGGTATAATGTGATAATGAAAAATCACTCTTCATGCAAACATTACATGAAGAAAATTATGTATATACATCTTTTCTATTTTTAAAGTGAGAATAACACGAAGGTCTATGTTAACAAGTCAGTATAATTAAAACCCGAAGGCCCATATTAAGTATTAAAATATCTAATAAATTTCAATTATTTACTTTATTTAAGAATAGAAATTGGTTTGCTGACAAGTTCCAAGCTTAGTAAAATCACTCAAAGGAAGTATAGGGAAATAAAATGAATTAAAATCATGAACACCAATTCTACTTATTCAGTTTCTATTATCTATAAAAAGCTAATGGGCATGAGTCAGAGCTTTCTGTGAACCAAAAATAGTATAAATCTATACTTGGGCAAATGAAAAACAGATACAATAGATTTTACTTTTAACCTTACTTTCTCTTATCATTCTCATACATTCTTTTTTCATATAAAGTAACTACCCAATTATTCAAAGTGATAATCAGTGGCAAAAGCAAAATTAACACTCAGGTTTCAGGACTCCAATTTACTGCTTTTTCAGTGCAAATTCCTTATATCTATATACTTCTTTGTATTTGTCACATTCGAAGTTATGCTCCTTGTGGAGACACTTCATCACAAAGCCTGCATGTATATATTGTAGCAGAGTAACTGCATGAGAAGGTCTGTTCTGTTATGTCTGTCTGTAGCCAAATCATTTTTACTTCCCCTCCAATACTGAGTCTGAGCCTGCTCAGGTTAACTGTTCTGGCTTATGGGAAAACAAGAAAGTTGATATGAGCACAGACTTGAAAACCCTCAATTTTACTTCTTCAAGATTCTTTCTACCATGCAAGAGCATGCCAGGCTGGGCCATTCTGGAGTGGAGCGAGAGACGCGTGGAGAGCTGAGGCCATCTGAGAGCAGCCAGCACTAACTGCTGGCCAGCTGACCTCAGACCCATGGGCAAGCCTAGCCAATGGCGGCCAGAACAGCAGAAGGGGCTAGTCCTGGGACTCATAAGAAATAACAAGTAGCCACTGTATGACGCCACTAAAATCTGGGGCAGTTGGTCACACAGCAACTACTAACTCATTCATATACATCTCGGCAAGATGCACCGGGTCTCACTATGTGGTTCAGTCTTGCCTTGAACATACTGCCATCCTCCTGCCTTAGCCTCTTCAGTGCTTAGATTAGAGGCAAGTGCCACCATGCCCAGTGGAAAACATGTACTTTTAAGTTTAATACTAGTAGCATATATTGAAATAAGAGCTTTTCAAATCTATCTCTCAGTGAATACATAAGATACCATTTTTGAAGTATAAAAATTTAAAAACAAATTCATTTACAGATCTATAACTTGATTCAATATTACCATGTTTATGAAAATGCTTAAACTACAACATCAAAATAATACATTCTCTCTCTTAAATACTTAAGGTTAGAACTGTCACAGAATTGAAAACCCTTTACCCCAAGGATGTCTTCTACGAGCAGTGTTTTCCTGGACTTGGCCACATAAGCAGAGATGGTAGTGCCCTGGGTTATGGGCCCTGCAGGGATGAGCCGGGGTTTTCCTTCCTTTAATCCAGGTGGTGTGAACACGCACAGACTCTAGGTTAGGAAAGGAAAAAAGAATGTATTTTCTAGACTATCCTGTATACCATACCAAATGATACCTAGGTATTACTTAATACCTAGGAAAACTCTGCCAGCCAAATGAAGGAGGAAACACAGATAAGAAAAGGCAAATAAACAGAAGTATCTGTTAGACTAAGGTGAAACTATCGCTCATGTTTCTAATTTATGCAAAATACAGGTTTGAAATGTTTAAGGACTTAAATGAGTAGACATAGAAAAATTCTTGAAATAGACTCCTGTTTGATACCTAGAAATAGTAAAATGAGAAAAAGCCGCATCCTTAAAGCTGTCCCATCATACACCAAGGCAGGGCTCAAACTCCCCTTACCCTTGAACAGTATGTCTGAAGACAGCACGGGCAGCTACGAGTCAATGCTTTGCTTATGCGTTTCATTGTAAAGAAAACTGTTTCTTCTAAAGATCATTATTTTTAAGACTCAATTGTTCACATTGCTTAACCTGACAGGTCACAAAGTTGCACATTCTAGATATTCTTGAAAAATTTGTCCTCCTCTGTGTAGAATCATGATAACCTTATGATTGTTCTCTCTCAAATGACTGAAGAGGAGAGAAATATTTTCAAATAAAGCTGCTTTCAAAAATATCAGGATCAGTTATTTTGACAAAATCCAATCTTTTTTAAATAACTCAGTTAAGTTAAGAATTGCCAACTAAAACAAATCACTAAAGTTTGCAGGCACTGTTTAGACATAGTAGTATCAGGATAGTCCACCTATTTTTTTTCTTTTTGTAGTGGGGATGGAACTCACAACTTCATGCTTGCCAGGCAGGCGCCTAAGCCACTGAGCTAAATCCCCAGCCAAATCTACCTATTTTAAAAATATTAAGTATCCTATACTTCACCTTATTTTTATGTTAAATACCATTGCTATAGCTTAAAGGTTAATGACTCTGAAGCAATAAATGACAGACAACACTCAACATAAATATATTCTTATCAATATTTGCTAATTACTACCACAGTTTTAAGAGCAAGGCAGCAAGTCAAACGCATTTATCAGATAAATGATTTTCGAGAACTGTAACATTAGAGAACTCCTTCTTCAAATACACTGGCGAAGGAGCCCTGTACTTTCAAACTTCATGCTCAAGTCAATAAGGAGTTAGAGGGAGAGGGGAGCATTGGCTTAACTCTGGCATCTTTAAATAAATCACCATTATAAGGAACTAGCAATTAAATTCAAAACATATTTGTTCCCAAGTGTGGCATTTAAGTATTTGCTATTAAGTGCAATGCCTGTGGAAATTATACCTAAGTGGTCCTTTTAGAAAGGATTAACCCTAATACAGTATGTTTCAGTACTGAGCATACACTTACAAATAATACGTGTAGGAAGAGACATGACAGCTGTATCTTATTTTTACAAGGGTAGAAATCATTGTCATCGCTTTTATTTTATTTTTGGCTGCTGCTTTTAAAGTTGTACTTCTATCATGCACCAGTACATGTACGGCACACAAGAATCTCATTAGATTTGGTACTTATTGCTGGTTGACTGTAAGTCAGGCATCACTTTTTCTTACAATTGAGAGGAAAGTTGAAAAAAAAATGATTCAAGAACAGGAAAAAGAGATGAACGCAAGAAAATATTAAAAGAGATGGTATATTTAGCCTGAATAAAAACCAGAATTGACAATTATTTTCCCAAACTATGGGAAAGTAATAAAGAGGATGCTGAGCAACTGTTGCTTTCCTCTACCAAGACGGATTTACAGGAAATGAACTTAAAATGAACTGAATGGTTTAGATAATTCTTAAAAAAGAATGTCCTATGAACGATAAAGTAAAGCAAACTCTGAAGCAAGTTTCCATTAGTAGCTTTGGATTTTTCTCTCTTTTTCTTTTTCACATCCTCGCCCTCGGCATGCCATGTTTTAATTATTTAAGTTTCATAACACATTCATGATTTGGAAAGATAAATATTGCCCTAGTTCTTAATACCTCAAAATAATCATAATTTATTTTGTAAAATATAGTTTGCGTTTTTCATTGATGGACGATCTCTATTAATGCATTACTGTAAAGAAAACAGAAACTTTATTTTTCAACAGCAAGCAAAATAATCTTTGTACTAAAGACTTAATTAGTGTATTCAGATCAATAAGATAACAAAATATTATAATCATTATTTTCATAGAAGGATAAATGAAAGTATCAACAGACAATATTTTGTAGTTTAGTACTCCTGTGTATGTATTTATACTACCTGGTTTATCTATAAGAACCACTGATTAATCAAATGTTAAAAGGTAATTCCTACTCTAATTCTGTGTAAATTTATATAACATTTATTAACAAAACATCTTTTAGAGACCACAGATAAACGTTACACCAAAAAATGAAGAAAATATCCAAAGTCTTAAGCCTCAACTATTTCTGTCTTTTCTGCAGAAAAACTCAGCTGCCCTACAGGTTTTAGCTTGAGGGAGGGCTCCTGCCATTCCTGAGTCCTGCAGAGCTCTTGAGGTGACCTGATCCTTAGTCTGTTTATCTCCCCTCCCAAGTAGCATGACAGAGATGACCCAAGGACTGGAAATAAATCCAAAATGCCAAAAAAGGCCCTGAGGAGAATTATGTAGTTTTTCAAAGAAACTCATTATAAACTGGTCAAAATTATGTGCTAACAGCACAATTTTACGTTTTTAAAGGTCATTTACACTACAAGAGATTTGGGGGTAGAGGTTATAACCAAAGGGTTGAGCTCACTGAAAGGGCAAAATATACAAATTATAAAAGTTTTGGAAATATAAATGAATTTTGTGGAAACTGAACAAGAAAATAGACATGCAAGTTATAAAAACAAGAAATGGAATAATCTAAACTACTAGCAAATAAATGTCTGTTTCACTTGCTAAAACCATCATATCTTTATTTTTATATACAATTCAAAGATCATTTTATTCTTAAAATTTCATTTTAATAGTAAAACAGACAAATTTTAGAAATACTTGCTAGAAGGAAAAAAAATAGGCTTACTGTTATTTTCTTACAAGACACTAGATGGCACTCGATAGTAAACAAATTTAGAGCTCTGTATTTGAGAGTGAGAAATTAGCAACCCATATTGACCTAGAACTTGAAATAAACTTGCTGGAGTCCATTATGCAATTGGGAAATCACACAATTAGTATAAACTACCACTCCAAATACAAACCATGAAATATCAGGAAATTTTAAGATATATGTACTAAAGTTAAAACTTGGAGTCCTCTCTTAATTTTTTTTTTTTTCCAATTTGTATCAAAAACAACAGAACTGGTTAAAATGTATTCTTTCAGTTTGGGGGTAATAAAAATCAATGGATATGAAGGGAGGAAATTCTACATCTTTAAAATAGGTAATTTAACAGAGCACAACTGGATCATTGAGGAAAGCACAAAGTAAAATCCCCAGGAGTGGATGGAATCAGACCCAAGGAAAGACTGGTTTTTAACTAGCCACATGAAGCTGGACAGACATTCACCACACTAGACATACTAGTTACCTTATTACTAAAATGACAAGACTGAAAAACTTTGAAGCATCTCTTTTAGCTTAATGTTCTATGACTCTGGGTTGTTATACCTAGTCGCTTGTGTTTACAAATAAAATAAAAACAACTGTTTAATCGAACCTGTAAATCTCGGGGGAAGTTATAAAAAATCAATATATGAAAAGCTATTTGTGGCCTTATTTTGGAATTCAAATTTTAAAGCATAATTGAACTCCATAAAGTTTATAGCTTTTATAAGCTACACTTAGGATAACACATGAAAAATCATAATGACAACATTGTCATATATCAACTAGAATATGTGACTAAGTATAAATGGATGAGAATATATGACTAAGTATAAATGATTGAAAAAGATTAAAATCACTAAAAGCTGATATATTTTTGTTAAAAAAACATCTCAACTGTACCTTGTATGTCAGACACTGCTAAAGCCAGGATATAAAATTTATTGTGTTAAGTAATAGCTCCAGAGTTCTCAAAATCATTTTTCTGTCTAAAGAAGTCCCTCATTTTTTGTCTATAAGGTGACAGGTCTTAAAATACGTACTCAAATATTAGCTTGTCCCCCAATTTCTTTTTATATCATCCAGTGCCACCAAATTCGTTGTCCCAAGCACTTGTTATGGTAAGAGATCATGTGCTGTAAGTGTTGCATTCTTTTTTCTCTCTCTCTGGTTGTACATTCTTTGATGAAAGAAATACTTTCCTTTTTATTTACCTCTGTACACTCAACAATTTTCTGGTACTCAGCAGGTCTTTAAAATGGCTAGTTGAGAAAATACCATTTATAACATTTAACCAACAGAGTACAACTGAAAGTTTGAAAATTTAAGAATCTTGCCAAAATTACACAGTTCCTAAGTGACGAATCAGAATTCACAGATCCAATTCCAGAACCAAAAGTGTGTTCAAAGCTAAACTACTTCCTGGAGAGTTTCCTTCTTGCCCTCAGCTCTGGGACAGTGTGGTTAGCACAGTCATTTTTCTTGCTAGGTGTTGTCCCAGCAGTGAGCTACAGTGTGACCCAGGAGCGCATCTCGTCTGCTTCATCTTTTCCTCAGGTCTGGCACCGCACCTCACCACAGCTGGTGCTCCAGAACAGTCTGTTTAATAAATGTCCTACTGGTTTTTAGAAAGATGGTATACTACCACCATTTTTAATTTATTTCTCGAGTAGTAGACTTTTCAGTTTTCTACCATTTGCACTAGATAGGGCAATTTATAGTCCTTGAAAACTGTCCATTTAACCTAATTTTCACATTTATTAGTATGAAAATCATGCCAAAATGATTGACACACTGTGTCAACTTGAAAAGTTTAGAAGCTTAACTAAGTGACCTAGCAGTTCTACAGCCTAGGGTGTGTAGAGGACATGCTCTGGGGTGGCTGTGTATGCTCTAGGATGTTGCAATGGTTGATGACTCCTGTTAACTTGAGAAGTTTAGAAGTATAAGTAACTCAGCACGAGGCCAGGTTCCTCACTTTGTAAACATCCTGAGCCTGTGAAAGAGGGAGGCATGGGAAATGGTGAGTGCTATACCTGCCCTAGGGTGGGTCGCCTACATACATACAATCACAGGGAGGAAAGAGGCATCCCCTTCTCTCCTTGTGCTCTTGTTGCTTTTGCTGTCTTCTGCCACCTTGAACTGTTGTCCCTCTGCCAGGCCACCCTGCCTTGTAACCAGCTAATTATGGGCTGAAACCTCCATACACTGTGAGCTAAATAACTCTTTCCTTCCTTAACTTTGAGAATCAGGTATTTTTGTCTCAGCAACAAGAGCAAAGTAGCTATGACACGCTCCCGTAATTTGTCATTCCCACTATATCTATTGTTCTACTTCTATTTTAAGGACAAAACATCGTACAATTATGTTTTCACTTACTCTTGGTTAGTTTAGAAAAAGGTTTATTGGTATTGTCTTTAGGTTTCCTCACTTATATCAATTTCTTTTTTCTTTTATTTTTCTAATTTTCTTTTTTCTACTTCCACAGTTTAAGTTCATAAATACTAAGATGTTAGAGAGTTTTTTGTTTTTGCCTTTGCTTTTAATTGAAAATCAAATACAGAAAAATCAAATTAAATCACGTTTTAAAAAAACCTAAAATGTACTACAAAAAAAATCTCAAACCCATAAAAACAACAAGAGGGCACTTAAAAAAATAAATGAATTGCTTGACATGTAGTGTATGTGACCCCTCTCTTTGTGTGACCATCCCAGGTGACATGGACCAGTAAGCAATCAGAATAATTCTAGAGGATATTTCAACACAGGGGCAGCAAAGAGTAACTTAACTGTGCACTAAAGTTACTGCAAACTACGAGTCTTATAAGGGTAGAGATTTTATAATTCCCTACAATATATCTTTAGTGCCTGGAATAGCTCCTGCCTTGTGGTAGTATCTAATAAAAATGGGTCAAATTAGTGAACTAATTCTTATTACTATTTATTAATATTACTTACATACACAGTAAATATTTAGCAGCTCAAGGATGTATATTTTCCACTGTGAACAACTTTGTTCAGACTTAGAAATATTACAATTTATTTTCATAAATTATTCTCCAAATATTCAACTAAGTATATTTGACTTTTTCTTTGTACAAGAAATTACTTGGTATGGTATGTTTACTTTTAACTTCCTTTTGTTGTTGTTGATGTTGTTGTATTTTGCTAATACAGGAATCCTAAGAAGAACTCTTGAATGGGGATTAAATGCATCAAAATTGAGAAAGAAAGGGAATCCCAAGTCAGTAAACTTTAAAATAATGACCTTGACATTTATATTATTTGGATAAACTTAAATAATGATATAACAAAACTCCTCTAAATTTTTGTCAATAACTAAATATGTTCCTGTATGCTGTACTTTAATTTCAGTAACAAAGTAGTATATTAACTTCACTATAGCTCTACTTTCATTTCACCATAAAAACCTTTCACCATAAAAATCAACTTTCTTCTCCAATTTAACACTTTTATTCCTTGAGCTAAGCTTCGTTACTGATCTGAAGCATCTGCTCTTTCTTTTTTTGTATTTTGCTGAAATAGAAGACAGGACAGTTTCATTTCATTATAACCTAATTTAAGCAAGAGGTTTATTATTGTTTCTTCTTAGTAGCTAAGTCTACTTCACTTATAATTTTTGTTATAACTATATAATGATTCTCAGTCATATTTTATGCTTTATTTTTAGTACTTTTTAAAATTTGATTTGCTTTCTATCTTCTATTGAATTTTCTTTTTTCTTTTGTAGTGCTAAGAATGGATGCCATGGTACTGCACATGCTAGGCAAGTGCTCTTTCAGCAAGCTATACTCCTTGAATTTCTGAAAGAAAGAAAGAAAGAAAGAAAGAAAGAAAGAAAGAAAGAAAGAAAGAAAGAAAGAAACCTGCTAAGTTGCCCAGGCTGACCTGAAATGTGCTATCTTCCTGCCTCTGTCTCTTGGCTGGCTAGAATTACAGGAATGTACCACCACCCTTGGCAGTTCCTATGTTTTCTTTAAGTGTTTTCTCCTGATAACATAATGATGAACTTTTAAGTTCTGTTACTAAAACTTTTGACCTATTTATTTCTACTGACTTACTAATAAAAAAGAAATTAAAACTCTTGTAACTGCAAAAATTTTATAATCCCTTCCATTTTGTTCTTCATTCTTGGCATTTGTTTCTGAACCCCCAAAACTATCTCAGTTTATTTGGATTGAACTATTATAATAGAGCATATATTTCTGTTTTGTAAATTTGAGTCTAAGGAAGACTTTCTTGTGATGATATAACATTGGAGACAATTTTTTAAAATATTTATAATTATATTATGCTACCTTTCATATTCGAATGAAGGATAAAATTAGCTCACTTGTGCAGAAAGGATCCATTTTACTTAATATAGTAGCTGTCTTTTAGAAGTATACTAACTTCTATTCCAACTAATACAGCAGATCAGATAATCTGGCACTCTTGAAAAAATTTTAAAAGTTACTTAGATATTGGATACAGAATATTTTATAAGTCTTTTATAATGCATCTCTGGGGTGAGAGTGGAAGGAATCCAGAGAAATCTTAAAGTAACCTTATAAAGTAAGGAAACTCAAACCTGGCTCTTTGCTGAGATCATCAACCAAAGCCTAGATATACTGATTCTACCCCCAAGAAAGCCATATGGTAAATAAGAGCCAAGATTCCAACTTGAATCTTTTCTTTAAATGGAATTACAATTGTGGCTGAGATTTAAATCCATACTTTCTAGTCTAAAAGAAAAAATCTCAACCAGATACTTTAGTTTAAATGTTTCTGAATTGGCAGCACCTCAGTTAATCAGCAGAAACAAATGCACGTCTCTCCTTAGGAAAGGAACAGAAACTGAACTTTGAAACAAGCCTGAATATTACAATTTAAAAAGGCCCTGTGAAGAATACGTTCATAATAAAATAAAGGAAACGAAAGGAAAAGTATGAAACACATGACCACGTAAGTCACCATGTGTGAGAGATCAGTGACACAAAAATAAGAAATTTATTCAGAAACAGTATATAAGTATATATACTTCATGAAGCAAAATTTCAATAAATAGAAGACAACCTTGAAAATATATCTGGGGAATAAAAAGCATTATAAAGAAGGATGAATAGCGATTGAAACAAACAGCAAATTTACTGTAGTCCATTTTCAGAGAGAAAGTATCTTCCTAAAGTATCTTTCAAGAAAGTGGATGAAATATACACATAGTCAGACAAACAAAAATGGATAGTTTCTCATCAGCACATTCTCTCTGCAGGAAATGTTATAGAATGCAGTTTAAGTGGGAGAGGCATGGCCCTCAAGCAAAGTCCAACATGCAAAATAAGCCAAAGCAAATGGCAGTTATTTAAATATATCTAAGAAATATCTGTGTGTATGTGAGACTTGACAGTGTTTCTTTCCTACTGACAGAAATCCTGGGTGAAGGAAAACAAGAAGGGCCTTTTTTCTACCTCTGTGGAATGCACAAGAAGAAAAACGAAGCGAGCAAAGTGCATAGTATTATGCCCGTAAATTATCCTTGCAGGCAGGTCCCTGTCTTCATGATGTTTATATTCCATCAACACAGCCAGATAAATCATCAAAAAATAAAAACAGACTGAGCTAAGATCCATGAGAAATACTGTGGGATCCTAATTAGAAACGTCAGAGGAAGCTGCATTTTGCCACACAGTCTGCTGTTCTCAGGAACCGTATGTTGAAGCAGTTAGACTCAGTCCCCTTGATGAGAAAAGAAGGGATGAGTTAGGAACCAGTGGCCCAAAAAGAATCATGCAGACATACTTAACCCACTCCAAAAGCTTGGAGTAAGGAGACCTGCAAATTGCATCCCAGAGGATATGATACCCATCTTTAAATTACAAAACAGAAAGATAAGTAAAAGTGAAAGGACTAGCTCACAAAACTACAGCTTTGAAATTATAGACAGAAAGGGTTTTCCTAAATTATATATGAGGAAACTACTCTGTTGGGGTCAATTTATAAAGAAGTCTGCCAATAAGAAAGTAAAAAAATAAAGTCAGCAGTGAAGAACATAGGTTTTGGAAACAAAGCTAGCTTCTCCAAGTCAGTGTCGTGGGGTCTGTTAACCCCTTCAGCTGTGCTGATCCCACCACAATCTCTGCAGAGCAACCCTCCTGCTTGCTTTGGCCCAAAATGGAAGAGGCTTCCCTGCCTGGGCAGTGTCCATGTTTGGACTTGTCTCCTCTGTTCACATGAGCAGCTACCATGACCGCTGAGTTCAAGATCTAGGCTTCATCACACAGAACACCTGCCGAGCTCCACCAACACCCTGGTCCATCCTGGACTGCAGATCCAGCTCTACAGGCTGCCAGAGCTCATATACATGTCAGGCAATCATTAAAAACAATGGAAAGTTGTATATTATTCTAAGAAGAAGATCTCACTGATATGTGGAATCTCAAGTGTTGACCTCACAGAAGTCGTGAGTAGAATGGTGGTTACCATTGCTGGGGTAAGTGATAGGTGAAAAAGGAATAGGGAAAGGTTGATGAATAGATACTATATTACTTTTAGATAAGAGTAAAAAAAAACTGGTTGAAACTGCACAGTAAGGTGACTGCGGATGTCAATTATTTATTGTATATCTCCAAAGTTAGAAGAATTTTAAATGTTTTCACTATAGAGAAGTGATATTTAAGTGTAGATATGTTTAACCTTATTTAAATATTATGTAATATATACAGGTATCAAAACCTCGTGGTATCTCATTCACATGTACAACTTTAGGTATCAGTTAAAATAAATTTAATATGAAGTAACATAAAAATAAAAGCCCTAATACTTTAGAATTTTTTTTAAATCAACAGGAAAAGTATATATCTGGTTGTTACTTTAGTGGCTTAGCCATTTAAAAATACTTTTCAGTGTCTAAAATACAGCTTAGTCTTCGGAAGTGGAAATGGTAATAATATCTGAATAATGTACTATACTAAAATGTCTTGTTTGATTCAATGAAGGGTCTAGGAGCAGAGCAAGGGGAGTCTAAGTATGAGTGAGTAAGGGCAAGAACTCTACAGAAGCCTCTCATCTTGTGGGTAACAAATGTAAGCAAGCTGATATAATTGCAGGGAAAACAGTGACTGTGGAAATAGAGGATCGATTTTGCATTAATTAATTCAGCCAATATTTTTCTGCAACTACTTTTACACTATGTATCATTACATTATTAAATAGAACTCAAAATAGCACGTTTTTCTCTTTTTCTATTGATATGCTATATAATAACAGCTCATATTTTGCTTACTCAAGAATATAGGTATATTGCAAAAATACAGCTCAAATCTCAAGTCGCATTGTCAAACATATAAGAAACACAGATGTTTGTTAAGTAAATTTATAAATGAATTTTAAATTAGAAATAAAACATTAACTAATTATGTTAAAATATGTACATGTTTTTAGTGCCATCACAAAAATCAAGTATCAGTTAACAGAACATGTTGAAATACTTTTGAAAATGCTTGTGTACGCTGCACTTGACAGTGGGCTATATCCCCCTTCAAGTCCCTCAGAAATGCAAAATGGCTACAGCTGAGATTTTGTGCAAGCCTCAATGACCACAGCCACAGATGCCATAGTGTAAGAATCCAGCTTCAGTAACTCTGCTCCAGTGCTTTTGTAGGGCTGACCTTCAAAGTATTATACATCATACAGACAGTGCTAAACATTATTCTTATTTATTCTACCATAGGTCATGCATACAAAGGGTGGAAGCTCTCCTCTATGAAACCCTAGGCAATAGTGTGCAAATAAGTTTTGTAAAAAAAAAAAATTCCGGAAATGCCATTCATGATGTAGAACACTACAGACCAAAACATAAATAAATAAATAAATAAATAAGTAAATATGTAGTAAAGTTTTATGTAAAAACTATAAGTTGCCATGTGATTCTTGATTGCCATTAATTATATATAAGCAAAATACAAGTAAGTTTAGAATACTTAGTAACTGTGGTGCATATGTCTTTTATTTGTAATATAAAGCATTTAAAGAGCTTATAATATGTTTTATCTAGAGCACCAAAATCTAAATATAGATACTTACATTATTGCACTCTCCAAGGAAGTATAGTGCAAATCCATCAGCTTTGGTGGCTGCCAAAGTAATAAAAAAGAAACTAATCTCAATGGAAGATTATAACATGTACCACTTCTCAAAGGTGAGTGTTGGAGAACAGATCTTTTGAGTGAATTTGTTAAAGTAACCAGTGGTCATGCAGTTAATGGAACAAAATAACTCCCCACTTTATTCAATAATGTACCTGTCAAACTTTGAATATATAGAACTGTTGGAGAATATATTTATAATTCAAGAATTGTCTTTAAATTTTAAATTTTTAACACTATCAGAGCTGGCATTCACAATACTGAATAACTGAAATAAGCATCAATCAAAAAGAGTGGTCTGAACTCCCACATACCCACTGAAGTAAACATAATTCCCTAAAATCACTTTAGGGTCATCTCAGGCAATACCATAGAAATGAACAGGAAAAAATCTTTGCACAATTGCTTAAATTTTAATTATTTTTTTTTCACTTCTCGGGTTTTGGGTAAGACTTAGTTTGTCTGTTCTATGGCTTTTCATCAGTATAAGGTAGTAAGAATAGAAAATATTTCATGAGACACTACAATGAAAATAAGTTAATGCACGTAATATGCATGGAAAAGTATTTGGCATATAGTTAAGCACAATATAAATGCTGTTACCATCACTATATCTACTGGAGATATCTTTTTAAAAATGATGTACCAAAAATAATGCATCTTTCTAAAAATTACTTTTCTGGTATAATTTCCTCATTCTTTTCACAATATAAGGCATTTCTTATTTAGTAAAATTGTCATCTAACCAAATAAATTTTAGCACTAGTTTTCCTTGAAAATTAATGATTTGCTTTATAAAGATATGAATTGATTCAATAAAACAATAGTGCCCAAAGAAAGGCAGGTGTTATAGGCATAGTATGTTCTATTTATATGTCACAGAGATGTTTATTTAAGTTTAGATAATTTAGGGATTTTTTAAGTTTGACCCATTCTGGCAGTTTCATAATAAAAGCTTTAAGCTTCAAACTTGGTTCAGCCTTAGAGGTAAACGAATTACTTTTATCTACGTTTTAATACATATATTTTTGACAAATTTTATAATGTGATAAAAGAATCTTTGGTCCAGTTTTTCTAAGAGAATATAAAATGTTTCTTACCTACTTTGATGATGCTACTCAACTCATAGAGGAGCAATTGGTTGTCTCCTCCTGTATCCAACCGCTGTTCTATGTAGCTGTTTAGCTCATATACAACTCCTTGCATATTTGTATCTTGATACTTTGAATAAAAATAGCAAAAATAAAGTCAAATAAAATATAATTTTGTAGTTTGTAAAACATGTTATTAATATAAACTTCATATGTTAACAGTTCATTATGCTTTTATAATGCATGATATAAAATTTATAACTTATTATATAATACATTCAAAATTAGAAATTGCTATGACTTGTTTAGAATTCTCTATAAACTGCATTTACATTATATATGTGAAAATATTATAATTCTAGTTTGGAAATTCTACATATAATTGGAACTTGATTAATAAAACCAGTACAAAAGTCTGAGTGAAACATCACAGCATCCCAGAAAAGTCCTCCCCAGGCATGCTGGAAACTTAGCTTCCCATTCACCAGGACCCATCTGTGTGGCTTTGGAACATGAGTGAGAAGTTTGGATAGCGGCTGCAGTCACCATGGCAGCTGTACCCTCACAGCAAGGCCATGACACCACATCACAAAACAAGTGACAACAGCAGATGAAGGGAGCTAGTGTGGCCACCCTCCCCAGTGATAAGCTACACTGAATGAAAAATATGCTTTTTAATTAATCTCTCTGCTACCAACCTTGCTTTGCTCAACCTATTCTTCAAAACATTTTACACACAAAATAAAACTCTCACTCATGGCTTAAAATGCTGCTAGGATTTCTCACTACAGTTGCAATACCAGAAGCTTCTCTCACAATGGTCTCCCACACTACACAGTGTGGCCACTAACTACACTAACTACCCAGAAAGTTTCATCTTTTACCTCTCCATCCCTCTGCCTTCAGGGTTCCAACCTTGGCCACCTCTCTGTTTATTGACAAGTCGTTTACTTTTATCTTCTATGGGTCTACTACTTGTTATTACTAGCACCACGCCAGTATATCCCAGGAGTGAACAAATACAGGTAAGTGATCCAATCAATCTTCAACAAGCATGCAATGACCATCCCAATAACATATAGCAGGCACTGCACCTGACACTAGATACATTTACAGAGTGAACAAAAACAAATCCCTGTTCTCAAAGAGCTTATATTCTAGTTGCAAAAGTATCAAAGTATAAATGAAGCAAAGTTTTCAAATGGGTACAAAGCATAGGAATCTATTCCCAAAATTGGTGTATTAGCCTTTCTGTAACCAGACACAATATCTGATATCCACAACTTGAAGTGGAAAAGCTTTAGTTTAGCTCACAGTTTCTGGAGATTCAGTCCATGGACAATTGGGTTAAAGGTAGAAACAACATAGCAGATGGGCATGGCAGATCAAACATGCTTAGTTCATGGTATCCACGAAGCAAAGCAGGAGAACAGTGCCAAAAAGGAAAGTGACAAGGACCATATAAATATAGTATCCAAGAGTATGCCTCCATGACATACCCAAAAGTATGCTTCACTAAGCCCCAGGAGAATCCCAAAGTCAGTTAGGTTGATACTTTACCATAAGTTCCACAAGTAGCCTATACTAAAAAAGGTTCCCTAGTATAAATCCAAAAATTCAGAAAGACTGGAATGCTAGAGTTAACTGGTTGTATAAGAGCTGCGTGACCATCCTCTATGTATGTCCTATGAATGTTCCTCCCCAACATCCTGGCCCTGTGTTGTAGGCCAGAAATTCAAGTGTGATCTGCTGCCATCAATTGTGCTCCCTGAATGCACCAAGAAGATGAAATCTCTGAGTAGCAGGGATCAAGAAACAAGGTTAAGTGTTGTTAGAATAACAGACAGAACCAAAGTTGCAATCAGAATAAACTAACTAGCAGAGGTGGTCTAGAACTCACGACTTGGCCAAAGTCCTGTTTTCCTGGAACTGAACAGGGCAGCCTACTGTGGTTATAGTTTCTACATCTGGATAACCAGAAAAATTCTGGCTTAAGTGAACAAAAAATTAACTTGAACAAAACAGAAAATCAGAGTACTTCAATGAATTCCTAAAACTTGCCTTTTCAATTAAGAAAGAAGAGGCCAAGCCTGTTTGAGACACAGTCAGAAATTTATAATGCTTATCTTCTTCCTTCTCCCAATGAAACCAAAGACCATCTGTCTGGGTTACTGTATGTGGAACGGGTTATTTACCTGACTGAAATAGCACTGGATACTTCACTAATGCTGACACTAATTCTAAGACTCAGCTACCTTTACAATGTATCGACTGAGGAGGGGTTTAAAGAGATTGAGGGGATCAACAGGATTGAGCCCCAGTGATTCTCAAGCAAAACCTGTGAAACCAGCTTTAGAAGGCACATCTGTAATAAATACAGATGTTCCCACACCAAAAACACCCATCTCAGTAAGTAAGTGAGACTTGGAGAAATCAGAAAGAAGAAATTTCCAAGTAGGGAACAGAAATAATTAATGAAAATGACCTAAAAGCAGCAAGACAAAACCTGACCAGGTAATGCTTATGTTTTATCAAAAACTTCCAAACTTCTTGACTGCTACCTTTTAGACCTTACTTACTGTTGGCCACTCCTTACCATCGTTTTCCAAGCAGAGGGCTTCAGTTCTGTTAGGTGTGTGCTCTGCTCTCACACTGCTGTGTTTCATTCCTGTGCTGTACCCAACATTTCAGAAGCCTGACTTCCCCTCCCCTAGTCTTGTAGATCTTTGCTTTGTTGTACACTTACACCCAGTAAACTACTGGCTCTAGACTTAAATTTTGTGATTCCTTATTGCTAAGATTTTATCTTGTTAGCAATAACCCATAATTTTCTCAGTGTTTTCTAGCTTAAGGCTTTTTCCACATCCCATAAATTCTATAGGTAACTGTGAATTTGCACAGAACTGATACAAAAGTCATGACCACTTGAAATACAAATGCCTCTAAGTCATCACAGCAGTGTGTGGGATCATGAAAGTATATGCTGCTTTCTTTATGATCTATAAACAATTTGGAGCCATTTTAAGTTTTGAAGAACTCCAGATAAAATAGTCTAACATAACCTCTATTCTCTTCTATTAATCAGAACCAGTAGTTGTGTTTCCCTTCAAAGTTCTGGGAAAGAGTTTATCTGAGAATGAAGCTAACCAAAAGGAAAGCTGAGCCAAGAGATAAACACTAAGTCATAAGGGTACTGTGAACCCATACAGCCAGCCACGCAAAAGCCTTTATGCATAAAATTCTATTCCTAGACATCTGTTATACATGAATAAATACATTCTCTGAATGGCTCACTTTTCTTCTTGTGGAGGGGAGCTCAGGCTTGTTCTAAGGTGGCTTCTTAGTTATTCAGTAGTAGGACCCTTATACAAATGACAAATATCCTGATTCTTTCCTCTATATAGGATAATAACATGCTAAACCTCAGCCTTTTAATTGTAATAATGGTTTGTATACAGTGTTGAGATCAATAGCCAGCTGTTTTCCTTCTCTTTCAGACAGGAAATAGACTGTCATAAACAAGTGAGAACAAGAAAATATTCTGGGACGAGGACAGTTTATCATGAAAGTTCTCATTCCATATCTCTGGGCTTTAAGTTTTCTCATTTGTATGACAAAGACAGAGCACACTGTCTTTAAAACACTTTTTGACACTAACTTTTATGATAATCTATGACATAGCTTTAAATTTTTCTAGTTTATATTAAGCTTCAAATTCTAATCTTTAACTTGATAGAATGTTAGTATACCTTGTTTCCTTTGTTGTTATTACAGTTGCATGATTATTATAATAGAAAAGTTTTACTAAGATTACTATTCTATTTGATAAAATGTGAACACTCAGATATTAAAAATCTCTATCTACATAATGAATCTTTCAAACCAGAATATATCATAAAACTTAAAATTACATGCAAATGTGAAATAGTAAGCATAATTACTATTTGGTATTAGCCTTATAGTTGTTTTGCCATTTGTTACCACAGCACTATTAGAAAAGAATAGGCAAGGAAACAAATGAAGATGAATGCCTAATTCCATGCTGCTGAGATTCTCTCAGGCAAATTGCATGAGGAAAGCTTACTAAAAAATCAACTACTTACTATCCCAATAATATCATTTATACCTTGGCCCCCAACCGCTGGCTCAGGTTCAAACTTCAGATGATACATGACCAATCATACTGTTGACTTTCTTCAGTATCCGTTAGTATGGAACAGTTTCTCAACCTTTATTTGTGTATCTTTGTGTATTTTTTAACAATATAGGCTGATTTGAATTTTTATTGAAGTTTTCTTAAGATAAGATTGAGGTTCTTCAATTTCTAGCAATAATTCAATAAATTAATGAAGTTAGAGCGCAATCATCCTTTTTATATTTATTGTTTGTCAGTGTACTAGGATTGGCAGTAGGTGATTCATTCATATGAAAATGGACCCATGGAGTCTTATTTTCTTTTATAGAAAATAATCCATTATTATTGTTATTTGATACTCAAATTGTCCCAGATGTGAACCAGAGAAACTTCTTCAAGATAACCTCTAAAATGCCCTCGCAATTCCTCCAACACTTTACTTTCTCATCTCATGGCCACCTCTTAAATCAACTGTCTATAATTCTCAAAGAAGTTCCTGTTCCTTTTAGTGAATAATGATACTTAAAATCCTAAAGCTGCACATGTATATGCACACTGTTGTCTTTTTAGCTTTTCAATGATATATTGTATGTATGAGGTGACCTCATGTAAATATATATACAAATATAAATGCTTACATAGGTATGCATAAACGTTTATATATAATTGTATGTTTATAAGCCTATTTATATCCATAAAAATATTAAAAACTATACCTCCATCTCAGTTACTTTTCTCTCATTGCTGGGACAAAATACCTGCCACTCAAAATGAAAGAAGGAAATGTTTATTTAGTTCACTGTTTGTGGAGGTTTCAGTCTATACTCAGTTGGCTGCAAGGCAAGGTGGTGTGGTACAGGGGTAACACTTCAAGGCAGCAGCCAGCAAAAGCAGGCAGAGCAAAAGGTGTGGGCAAGCCTCTTCTCCGCCCTTATGTTATACCCAGGCCATCCTTCTCTCCAGGGCGGGTGTAGCACTCACAGAATCTCTGTGCCCTCTTCTTGAGCAGGGTGAGGATATTTACAAATTAAGGATCCTGGTTCCCTGCTGAGTCTCTCAGTTAAACTTCTAAACTTCTCAAGTTGATACAATGTGTCAACCATAAAAACCTTCTTCTGGTAATATCAATAAAACACTACAGTGTATGCTAATTTTCCTCATTTCCGTGTTTGCAGTTACCTCATCCAAAAGTTGAGAAATCTAGCTATAAATATCCTTAACATATTTGCATACTTTCTCAAGTCTCATTAAAAACACAGTTTCAGAATTGCTAAACCATACCATTGCAAATAACAAACCTATTATTACATAGATGTTAATATTTTTAATTTGGTGAAATGTACACAACTGAAATATAAAAACTTGAAATGTACAACTTACCATATTTTTACAAATGGATAAATTTTTATACATCCTATCAAGTCATAAAGCAAATCACCTCTTCTAAAGTCCCTCTGAGGTCTTTCCTAAATTTCTATCCCTAAAGTAGTCACCCTTCTTGACATTTTCACCATATATTATTTTTGTCTGTTTTTATAATTGTAAGTAAGCAGAATAAATAATATGTATTGAACCTGCCTAACAAGGTAATAGGATATTGGTGAGATTCTGCATTTCTAGACAGTATTCCTGCCCATTGCTCACAGCCTTCTGTAGCATGAAGATGCCACAAACTGTTCATGTGTCCTGCCTCTGCTGGATAACTGGCGTGTCTATGCTTGCAGTCTAGATCTATTATGAGTAAAGCTGCTGTGAACATACTTACAGAAGTCTTTTTGTGAACATAGGTATTTAATTATCTTAGAAAAATGTAAGAGTGAAATTCCTGGATCACAATACAAATGTTATGCCTAAGTTTAAATGAAACTGACAAACTTTTTTTCCAAGCTCCCTATTCTTAAGAAAAAGGTTAACGAAATGATTTAATCATTTTGAAGCAAAGTAAGTTACAAATATAGGTCAGTTATGTCACATAAATACCATGGACTGAAAAATCCTAGCTACTTTTAATATGAACAACTCTGAACAAAGAAATCTGTAAACCTCAGAGCCTCCAGCAGAGAGTATAGGAGCATTACAGTGATGCGCAGGCCCTTGAAACATTCTGTTTAAAAAAATTTAAAATCCTAAACAGCAAACAGAAGGTTAATAGATAATCAATCTGAGCCTATCCTACTATTGTGTTAGAAAAAATAAAAAGTGGCTGCCTTCGTTCATTTTGCAGTGTAATTCAGCAAGAGGAAATGCTACGCATGGTTGAGATGAGGCATGTTTATGAGAAGAATGGTGCCCAGGTTCAGAGAAAGTACTTTTAAAATGCTAGGAAAGATGAGGAAAGCTGGAGGAGGAAATAACTGATGGAAGAGTAGGGGAGCAACAGGCAGCACATATGGACAAGAACAGTCACAGCGTCGTTTTAGGAATGGCCCTGACAAACAACCCACACTAAAAGCGGTGCAAACAAGCAGATAAAGACTGTAACTGAGGCCCTTTTGAAAACACATCGTCAGTTCAATGCAAGGAAGGAGAAACAATAAAAATTCAAAGTCCTAAGAACACTGCACTATTCAGTAGACTTTTTATGATATTAGCTAATATGATTTAAAAAAAAGTCAACAGGATGAAAAGGGCTTTTATATAGTAATTTCATTTAACGAAAAGCACCCATGCAGGACCCAGGAAATTAAACAGCTTTAAATTCCTGATAGAGCTAATATTTTCCGTAAGGTTAGACTACTAGTAAAAAAATTGTTTTCAGGAGCAGATGAGTAAAAAGGAAGTTAAGGAAACAAAAGATGGGATCTAAGTACTTTACCCAAAAGATGCATTCTAAATGTCACTATGCATATGCCATTTAGAAACAAACATTTCTTCAGTAATGTGTCAGGCATTATTAAGTTTACTAGCCTGATAGAGTTTAAATCTTTGTTGGGGGAACTAGATAAACAAGAAAACATTCCCTTGTGGTAACATCTCTGACAAAAATGAAACTGTCTCTGTTGCCATTTTTGATTAATAAAATGAAATATGGGAACAATTGGATTTTATGCACAGTCACAATATTAGTAGATTGTTAACAATTTTTTCACAAAGTGAAAAAATGTGTCCCAAATAATAATTTTTAAGTCTTTGCTCCAATGGACCTGAACTAGCTGTTTGATCTTAATGTAGTTCTTCTGTTATAATAATTTCCAAAATCTAAAATCTGGAATAGATTTTTGGCTGCCAAGAATGATGTAATAAAACAGGTGGCAATTTAAAATCTTGTGAAAGAGGAACATGTTTAATTCCATCTTTAAAACATTTTAGCATAATTATTTGATACTATTTTTCAGATTAATTTCTGCCTACTAGCATTAGGATTAATAAGACATATCTTCTAAACTACCATCATCAATATGTTATCCCAGAATCAGAAACAAAGTTTAACAGACAAATAGCCCATATTTTTAATCTATTATTAAGATTACAAGCTTTGCCTTAAGAACAAATAAACATCACTGTCTTTAGGAAACATCTTCCAGCATTTAAGTAGTACAAACTGTTTCCAGACAGCAGAATGGAAGCAGAAGTTATACTGAGAAGTATTTCTACTTAATGCACTCAGGAAGCTGATATCCTTAGACCTGACGCTCCACAAGACTTCTGAGGGTCCTGCAGGATAGCCAATAACCAGCAGCAAAGCTCAGCAAACAAAATTTAGGCTGAAACAATCCATGAATGACGATGAAGTTTTCTTTCAGGTTTTCACAAAAGTTCGAGTACCAAGAGACATTTCAAGCTGGAGAACATGGGTTTCAATTATAGCATCCAGGGGGGTTTTATGAAATCAGGAAAAAAATCCTTCAGCTTTAGGGACAAGTGGGATCCTTAATTTCAAAACGTGAAATACCAGAGTTTCACTTTATATGACTGGGATATTATATCTATTTCCTTTGGCTTCTAAGTTTTATAGATCTGCTATTACTCAACATGGAGGGTATCTGCCTACCCTCCAGGTACTTGCTTATAAGTATTATCTTGGAGAAGTCACAAGAACAATGATGACAATATTGTTTTTAATTCTGGACCACTTTGAATTACTTTTTAAAATACAATTTAAGAGGTTTATGTATGTTAACTCTTTTTCCACACGACATGGTATGTATCAGTATCACCAAAAAGTTGTCATTTTATGAGCATTTCCTTGTATTCTTCTATTATTTGTACCTGAACTCATTTTAAATTCTCTGTCTTCTTAGTCTTACCTTCAGCAATTAAATCTATGTTTGAATCCAAAAAAAAAAAAAGAGAGAGAGAAGTCACAACTTGATTTATTATTGGAGAATATATGTATATATAATTGGAGATTTTATGTGTGCATACCTACACATATATACACACACACAAAATGAAGGGTAGGAGTGGCGAGGGTAATGTAACATGAAAAATTACTCCAGGTAATTTTAACATGTGTCTGTCCTCTTAGTCTAGCTATCTGTATGGACACCTTCACTTACTGAATATTGAATAACATTTTAATGCTATATCTTGGAAATTGATTGAAGATTGCTAAAAAAATCAGCT
Source organism: Dolichotis patagonum (assembly GCA_004027295.1). NCBI lineage: Eukaryota > Metazoa > Chordata > Mammalia > Rodentia > Caviidae > Dolichotis > Dolichotis patagonum. The sequence continues at coordinate 169,419 of PVJX010000690.1, forward strand.
ATATTAACTGAGATTCATGTACTTATGAAACTCAATATTCATTAAAAAAAAACCTTTGCTGTAAGAAATACTAGCTGGTATCTTTCCCCTAGAGAATAAGCAAATTAATTTATTTTGTTTTATGCTTCACTAGAATGTAAATATCCAAATTTTCTGAAATAGTGATTCTTACAAAATTTTTTTCTATTTCCTCTGTTTAGTAGGTTATAATTTATTTTTCAGGTGAATAATTTTTTTAAAAATTATTTAAAAATTCTTAGAAAAAAATAAAATGGAAAGAAATAAAAGGCCCTTAATTGCTAAGGAAAAGGCAGCGGCTCACTAGGAGCCTAGGGGTGGGGGGTTGGGAGACTCCGGGGGTTGGGGTGAGGTTGGGATGGCCCCTCTTGAGTACTTCAGGAAGTGCTTTATCCTACCACTCTCTTTGTCCTGGAGCATCAACTTCTCTCTTTTCTAGCTCATTTCTAAAAATATTCAAGCATGCAATCATTTGTCCAACTTTTAAAAAGAAAAAGATATAAAAAATAAAACATCTCTCTTAACACTTGACCTATCCAGTTACCAATGCATTTCTCTCTTACCTTTAAGGCGAAACTCCTTAAGACAATTATCTCCATTTACTGTCTACAATTTAACTCTTCTCACTCTCTTAAAATCACTCTAATCACTCCAGAGAAAAGGCTCTAAAAGAGGGCATCAAAACATCTCACACTGCCAACCCCAAAGGTGAACTCTCAGTCTTCCCTTCCCTGAAACAGCACCAAAACATGACCTGATTTCTTTCTTATTCGATGTAATCTTTCTTCAGAAAAATTATTAGGGGCACACATGTCCCTAGATGCACATTCTGTTTTCTTTCTAAATTCTTCTTCCTGTCTCTTTTAAAAGTCACAAAATAAACTGGTCCACACTCACTTCCCAAATGACGTCATCCAGGCTCGTGGACTACACATGCTACCTATATGTTTACTGATTCTTAAATGATCCATATTTCTAAAGATCACAAAGTTTATATCTCTGACTCAAACTGTTTATTTAAACTCATATCGCTAACCTACTAAACATCTCCATTTAGAAATACATTAGGGAGACAGGCATGTTGGTGCACGCAAGTAATCCCATCACTTAAGAAGCTGCGATATGAGGCTCACAGCAAGTTCAAGGCCAGCCTGGGCTATATAGTGAGACTGTCTCAAAAAAAATCCATTAGGCATCACCAAGTTAGCACGTCCCAAACTAAACAACTGACAGTGACTCTCCACGCATACACATGCTCTCATTTTCCTACTAGAAGGCTTCCAAGGTATGTGATGGCAACACATCATTCAGACAAAATCCTCAGTACTTACTTTTTCTAATTACACATCTGAATTAATCAACAATTCTCCTTATCTACAAAATAGATATTGAACTCTAGATATCCACTGAATCAAAGCATTGTCCTCCACCTCTACTACCTCCAGCCTGGTTCACACCTTTGTCTCTCATTAGACTTACTGTGTAAGCCTTCACTTGCTGTATTAGTCAGTGCTTACACAGAAGAGTACAAACCATTTCTCTGTGTGCTAGAGACCTAAAGAATCCAGTGGAAGGCCTGGAGCCCAGGACACTATCCTGTGCAAGTCCCTATCAGGAGCCTGAAGAACAGGCAATGAGAGACCTAAGGGTCTGCACCAGAAAGGACCTAGAGCCAGTACTAGAAGTGTCTGTGCCAGAAGGGCTGAGGGATCTGCACTAGAAGACAGGAGACAATGCCCAAGATGAAGACAAGAACTGAAGCTCCCCCAAAGGGGGGGAAAAAACTCCAAAGCTCTTTCAAAGAAAAACAGCTGGAGCTCCTCCAGAGATAAGCAGTTACAAGGAAGATCCTCCAAGGAAGATCAGCTGAAACCCTCCCCTCTTGTTTTTCTTTTATTCTCCTACAACAATCCTCCTTAAAGCAGGTCTTCCATGCCCAGAACATGCTGACTCAATTCAGCGGGGTGTTCCCCACTCAAGTTGACAATCAGTTAACCACCACACTTGCCAATCATCCTTGACAATAAAAAGGAATTCTTTAAATTCTATTTGAATTGAGGTTGAATTCAAGTGCTTAGGATTTTTGAAATTATGCTTGTAATAAAACTGACTAATCACATTTAACTCACATTTTTTAAATTTTGTATAATATTCTAATTTTAATGTCAGAAGTAATCTTCACTTCTGCAATAAGTAGTTTTCCTAACTTTTGAATAGTCTTCATGAAATGTAGGAATTTTTTCCCACTTTTAATGTTTGATGGAATTATCCAGCAGTGAAAAAGCCCCATTCTGGTGGTCTTGTACTAATTTTCAGTTTTTTCAGAATAACAGTACATTCAAGTTTTCTAACTCCTCTTCAATCAATTTTTAATAATTTATAATTTCCTCAATATTGATCACTTCTAAATTTTCAATATATTAGCATATACTGTACCTTATTAAAATATGAATGACCTCCTTTTTGTCTACATTTGTAATACTTTTCTAATTCCTAATGATTACATTTTCTTACTTCAACAGGTTACTAAAGATAGTCTATTATACTGATTTACTTAAATAAATATTTTTGGCATTATTAATAATCAACTATATTTTAACTTTTCATCCATTAATTTCTTCATATTTTGTTAAGCTATTTCCTTTGGTTTTTAAAAGTTTATTTTTCTCTTTTTTTTTTGGTTCTAGGAATTTAACTCAGGATCTTGTGCTTGCCAGGCAGGTGTTGTGCCACAACTATATCCCCAGCCAAAAATTTCTTTTTAGTTGTAGAAATTTTTTAAAATTGTAGAAATTATTTGTAAACTATACCTCTGACAAAGTGTTAATACCCAAACAAGTTATGAAGAATTTAAAAAAATCTCAGACATACCAAAAAATTCCGATTAAAAAATAAGCAATAGATATAAACAGACATTTCTCAAAGAAAGACACAAATTGCTAACAGGTACATGAAAAAAAAGGTCTAACATCATCAATCACTAGAAAAATGCAATTCAAAGCCACACTGAGCGATCATCTTGCTTTAGAGTAAGAATGGCTATTATCAAAAAGACAAAAGAAAAGAGAAGCCTTGCACACTGCTGATAGGAATGTAAGTTTATAATGTCAGTATGGAAATCAGGATAGAGATTCATCAAAAACATTTAAAATAAAGCTACCATGTTATCCAGCAATCCCACTATTAGTTAAATCAAAAGTAAATAAAATTAGGTGATAGAGATATCGATACTCCCTGTTCATTACCACTTTATTTCTAGTAGCCAAGAGATGGAATTAATGTAGGCATCCATCTGCTAAAGAATAGATAATGAAAATCTAGTTCATATACATAATGGAATAGTATTCAGCCATAAAAAGAATAAAATCTCCTTATCTATGACAACATAGATGGAATTAGAGTTCATTATGCTAAATGAAATAAGTGAGAAACAAAAAGGCAAGTACGGCATGATCTCATTCATATAGGGTCTATCAGAGTTGATCTCATAGAGATTGAGAGTAAACTGATGATTACCAGAGGCTGGGGAGAGAAATAGAGAAGATGAAGGAGAAGTTTGATCCTTGAGTAGTTAGTTATACCTAGATAGGAGTAGGAAGTTCCAGTGTGCTATTACACATAATGTACTGGATAATTTAAAAAGCTAGAAGAAAGAAGTGTGAATATTTTCATTACATAAACAAATGATAAGTGTTTGAGGAAATATGTTTAACTTGATTTAAAGACTACACAATGTATACACAAATCAAATCATCATATGGTGCCTATAAATATGTATAACTTTTATGTTTCAATCTGTTGGTTTAAAATAAATTTAAATTTATAATTCAAAAATCAATACATTTTGTATTTTTTTGAAAAAAGTTATTGTTCAAAAAGAACACAAAGCAGTTATTCAAATCTAAATGTGATTCACATATACCTGGAAACTCTTTTGAATGTATCACAATAGAAGACATAAAGATGTTTTCAAGAAAAATGAAACACACATAATGTATGGAAATATGCTTATTTTCTTTAAATATGAACATTGGAAAAAATGTCATTTATATATGAGAACATGTATAACTGACATTTTAATGATGTTAAAATGAATCCTGGAAACCTGAGCAACAATGTATATTAAATGCCAAAAGTCAGTCATATCCTCTGATGCAGTAATATAAGATTCTTTATTTTTCCTGAAGAATTATTTCTGAAGAATAAAGCTTGTACATACATAAAGATAACCGGTTTATAAAAATTAAAAATAATTGAAAGATATAACAATAAAATGACGAGAGTGGAAAATTCTTATATAGATGCTCAAAAAGTATTTTGGTAACTAAAGATAGTATTAACAGTTAATATGATTAAAATGCTATCATATAAGATAAAGTTAAAAAAATCAAAATAGCATCTGCATTGTAATTATAACTACTGAAGAACACAAGTCTGAAATAAAAAGAAATACTCCTGACTGACATCACTGGCTTTTTAATATATAGACATAGATCCGATCCTTTGGAAAAAGGAAGGTATAAGTGATTTTAACAGAATGAAGATATTTTAGACAAAATGGGTGATCAAAGCACAGGTGTTTTAAGTAGTTTGTAAGGTAAGTTATACTGTGCTACTCAACCCAAATACAGAAATAAGAAAAGAGGTGGACACACATTTTGATGTAGACTAGCAAAACAACAAGAGGCCTTATTATTCTCATAAAAGTAGAGGCAACTATAATTTAAGAATGATGGAAAGGTTAGGATTGATGATTAACTAAAGAGAAAAAAACTCTAGAAAGCTCATCAAGCCCTTATCACAAAGCACAAGCAAGAAGTACCCTTGTCAGCAAAGAAATTCCATAAATGACACAAAGAAACATGTAATCATATCAACAACCACTATAAAAATGGTGGCACTCAGAGCCATGTATGGGGAACATTTTAAGATTACTGCAATCTGACTTTAAATATTTCTATTTACAGAAAAATTACATGCTTCCATAAGAATTATCTGGTCTCTGACTTAATGACTTTCAAAAAGCTCTTACAAGTACTCTCAATTTTGAAATCATTCATTCATTTAAGGTAGTGATATTATGTTGTTTCTCAGATTCATACAGAAAATTTAGAAATTCTTAATTTTACATATTCAATGCCTGATTAGTCATGAAATAATTATGATCATGACTAATCAGATGTTGCTTAAATTTGAAGTTGCAGGGGTAGCTGACAATGTTGATACTCCTATTTGGGGGAAGTCTTTGACACAGTCCCTTTTGTTTTCAGAGATGGTGCATTTGAAAGAGTTACAGCAACACTGACATAGCATCCCTCCCCAGACCTTACAGCCAGAAACAGAAAGGTCTCAGGCTGCTCTATAAGAATAGCTGGCCATGGCCAGGGATTCAGCTCAGTGGCCTAAGCACCTGCCTGGCAAGCACAAGGTCATGAGTTCAATCTCTGGTCCAAAAAAGGAAAGAAGAAAGAAAGAAAAATAACAACAGATGCTCAACAAGAAAGCTCCCCCATCCACCTCATCATCAAAATTGTTAAGCAAAAGGGTTAAATCTCTACAAAGAATATTTTTTTTTCAAGGAATTTGAATGGCAAGGAGAAAGTCACTTGATTGAATTCATAAAATATTTCTCAGAGAACTAAAGTGCAACTTTTCCTTTTGTGTAAAACTGAACATCACTTTCCTGGTTCATCTTTGTAGTAAATACACTCTGAAGGAAAAAGAAAGCTTATTTTACTCAACTTCTTGTTAGGCTAAATGAGTTCCTAACTCCAGTTTAACATTTGTAAATATTCAGGCATGTGTCTTAAAGCCTAAATTCTTCAGTGACATTATTAATACAAATTTTTTTGTTTGACTGTAACAAAATAAAACTTCCTGACATTAAGATGGGAAAGAGCATCTGGCCACTGCTAATGCTTCTCTTTCCATCCCAGAGAGGTTGAAACCCACCTATGTCCCAGCTGCATATGGACCTTCATTGCCTGCAACTTCATCTATTCACCCATCTGGATGCCTTCTCAACCCTCCCACCCTGCTATAAACTCATTACTGTGCCTGGAAGCTCACTGCCATAGACAAACTCCCCCCAGAGGGGCAATGTTTTTCTCTTTCATCCAAATTGCTATCTCCCTTCTCCCTCCTGTTAACACTGCTTTCTATAACAAAACTAATCACCACACAATAAAGAATTGAGTAGCATGTATATGCTTCAAGGTAGGTATTAAATAGACAATTAAAGCCATGCATGGTGGTGCACACCTGTATTTCTAGCACTTGGGAGGCAGAGGCAAGAGGACTACCACAAGTTCAATGCCAGCTTGGACTAATGAGCTCAGGGCCAGCATGGCTTACATAATGAGACAGCGTCCCAAACTAACCAATCAATCAGAAATTCCTCAAATGCAGCTTTTCATTAATATAAAAAACCTGGCTGCTTCAACAAAAAGTTATTTTAAAAGTGTCACACTATGGCCTCCTCCCCTGTCATTTTGCTGTATAAGCAAAGAAAAGCAAAAAGCAAGGCGAAAACTAAATTAGCGAAGAAGCTAAACAAGAATGGTCATCATACTCTATAGTATGTCAAGATAACTGCTAAATGAAAAGGATCACTAAAAACTCCCCTTCCTTTAAAAATTATACTGTTTCATAAACTGAGAAAGGAATATTTGGGGGAAAACAATGAATATAGGGTCGCAGGTTAATATTGCCTGAGCTGGATATGAGCTCATGCTACTTATGAACAAAGCCACACTGAGCAGAAACTCCAAGAAACTTCAAGATTCACTAACAAATTGGAGCATTCCTTTAACTTGGCACACAAAGACACGAAACGGAATGGATACAGTCATACTGTTTACCAAGCCAAGTTAAAGTGAAGAGATAATGAAACCTAAATTCTAGTCCAGCAATGTGTTTCACTCTCCCGTGGGAACATCCACAAGACCAGTTCCCTCAGGCCACTTTCAGTCACTCCAAACTCAAGTGATGCCACTGACCCTCATTATCCAGCCTTCCGACAGCAACTGACACAGACGTGGCACACAATGACGTAAGCAGTCAATACTGATGAGAAAAATCTGTCTCCACTATAAGACCAGTCATTTAAGGGTAAACAAACATTAAAAAATGAAATCAATAAATGACTCATTCCACATAAAATTATTTTAAAAATACAAAAAATTTACAGAAAAAAAAGGTCTATAAGTATTTTACCAGCATACATAGGATAAAAGCTGCTTTTGAATACCACAGTGGGAAGGAAATATGCAAAATGAACCTCAGGAAAGTCTCTGTTTTGTACTGTCAACATAATTCAAGAAGAATGAACTATTATTGAATTATCAGTTATCGATGAGATCACAAGACACACTGAAATGAAAACAAAGCACCCAAAATACAAATGAAATTTTAAGTAAAAGCATCAGTATGAATTTAAGCAGAACGAGAAGCCACACCGAATATAATCATGCTGCACAAGTTCAAATCCAGAACATGAAGAATAAATGTGAGAGGCTATAGAATGCATCTGGGACAAACAGGCAAAGACTAGAAACAAACAGGCATTTAGTGACCTGCAAATGAACAAAACAAAAAGGAAGACCTGACATATCAAAAAACAAAGATAATAATATCCCAAACCAAAAAAGGGCTTTGAACATAATTGAGAAAGCTCACTACATCCTGTACAGTAATAAATGATAAAACATTTACCCATAACCTAGTAAAAGGAATGAATTCTAAGAGCAAATGATAGACTTTTATAAAAATCCAGAAATGAAACAAATCAACATTCACTAAGGAAGAAAAACAAAAATGAGATCAGATTTCTCCTTCACAATTTTGCTTAGTTACAGGACTATAATGGGGCAGATCTACAATATTTTGAGGGGAAAAGACTGTTTTCAAAAGTTGCTGGCTACCATGTGGCATATTCGAGCAGCTCTGTACCTAGGTATTCTTACCTTGATGTTTATTCTCCATGTTCTTCCAGGAATCATTTTTACTAATAAATTAGAAACACTTTAACTACCACAACAATAATGAAAGGATTAAAAATGTTGATTAGAGGGCTGGGGATTTAGCTCAGTGGCATAAGTGCCTGCCTTGCAAGCGTGTGGTTGTGAGTTCAATACCCGGTACCAATAAAAAATTTAAAAAAATTTAAAAATGTTGATTAGATGAAAACAAGCTACAAATAAAGACTAACCAAGCCTCTCCTCTTCCCTCTGCCCAGATTCTGCAGCTTAGTCTCTCCCTTCCTTCAAACAGATTTAGCCACAGTGGTCTTCTCAGTGCACCAAGAACACACCAGGGTCACTCCCAACTCAGGTCATCCTCATAATAAGTACCATTGGAAAGGATTGAGTGTCCTGGAGAGGTGACTCAATGAACTCTCCGATATTCAGTGGAGTTCACGTGGTGGGGCCCAGGTGGACTTGGGTCACTGGTGGGAATGCATTTGGAGGGTATACATCTTGCTGGTCCTCTTATCTTCTGCTTCTCAAACCCCATAAACTAAGCAGCTTTGCTGAGCCATACTTCACCATGATGCTCTTGTCTTGGAGCTAGCTGGCCACAGGCTGAAACGTCAAAAACTGTGAGCCTTTAAATTGTAAGTTCAGACATTATATCTCAGCAGTGAAAATCTGATAATACATCTTGAATGATATTCCTTGGTTCCCTTTGGGATTTCTCCTTCTGTTCCTAAAGTCCTTCCTCTGATGTCTACCTGGTGAATCTCCTTGGCCACACTCTCACATACTCAGTTCAGCACTTCCTTCTATGTTTTCTCATTGCCTATGACCACAACCCTCCTTTGTACTAATCATGGTACACAAGTTATTCATGTATTGTGATGACTGACCCTAGTGAACCTACATTACAAAAAAATCTTGAGGGCAGGAAATTTTGTCTAGTTTCTTCCTTGACATTTTCTAACACCCTAGAAAAGTAGATGCTGAATTAATATTTGTTGATTGAATTATGTCAGTGTCCGATTAGGGAAATATATCTCACTGGTCAAATATGTTGATTTCAACAAAGTGTATGACACAGTGTCACATTATCCACATACATAGTATTTCTACACTTAGCATTATTCTTGGTGGTAAATTTTTGAAAAGGGGAAGGAGAAAGCAACTTGCTTCAAAAGGTAGAGAAAAAGTTAACATGTTATAAAAGAAGTAAAATTGAGACTTAATGGAATGAGTTGGGTCAAAATAACTTGAAACAGCTGAAATAAATGTACAGTCAGTACTACAGTAGGGGATAACATTGGGTTACAAAAACCCATTCCATCCTTTTCTACTGTAAATTTGTATTTTAGCATGTTAGTACTTTCCTATAGTTTCAATAGCTATGCTTGGGGATACAGGAAGCAATCATTGTATTTACTTGCTTGGTAAGACAAACAGCAAGGTATGTGTACTGTACAAAAGGGTCAAACTGAGATTTTTACTTATATAATGCTCCATCTAACAGGTTTTACATATGTTTACCTGAGAATCATGGGGGTAAGATACACGCAAATTTTTCTGCTGTGTAAACATGCACTTTATCATAATGCAGTGTGGGTGTGGCTCACAGTGGCTGGGCCCAGGAAAGCAGGAACTCATCTGTGCATTCACCCAATTGGAAGACAAGGCAAGGTGTGTACATGAACATCAAAGAAGCAACAGTTTTGTGCTTAGGATTTGTTTTTTAAAAAGTTTTCTTTTGATTTTTCTGGTAGAAATAATCTAGTTCAGTAAAATGGCACATGAAAAACCAGATTTCCAAGATTTGGAGGTCAAAAATGAGTCATCAGGTGACTCACACACAGATCATGATGTTGGTCATGAGAACGAAAGTTCTGGGACAATGAAAAGCAGAAAGAATCAACTGATACAGATAAAGAGAATGAAGTCTTCCCTGATTAAGATGACAAGGAAAACAACAATGTTAGTACATATTTCACTAGTCAAAATGGTACAAAATGGGCATGCAATCAAATGGAATGATGTGGTATTAGAACTATTCCTGAAAACATAATGAAGATCTTGGCAGTGGTGAAATCTATGGATGGAATACGAGCACTGCCATCCAGTGTTGGAAACTGTAACAGATGAAATGCAACAAGATGTTTAGAAATTTACAAATGATGAAATATAAGTAAAACATTCTGTATACACCAATAGCCATATTCAAAAATGTATTTATTATGACACCCCACCAGCTGAATTTAAAGCATTCATAGTTCTGCTATACTTAGCAGGTCTTTCTCATAGTAATTGCAGGAATGTAAAAGACTTTTGGGTGCGGTCTTGAGGTCTGTAGACTAACAGTGATGCTGAGATTTGGCTTCCTTCAAAATTGCCTAAGGTTCGTTGACAAAAGCACCCTCCATGAAAGAAAAATAACTGATAATCTGGCTGCTATCTGCTCATTGAGAGTTTTGTTTCAAAAAGTCAAGCAATTTACACACTATCTGAATACATGACTGCTGGTGAATATCTTGCAGCATTATGGTTCTTGTAGATTCAGGCAGTATATTATGGTGGTGTGGCATGTACTGTTGAACAAAGGTAGGGAAAGAAGTGACTCAGCTCCTTTGTTTCTCTAACTGTACTAAAATTTTGTCAAAACTGAAGCCTTACATGGCAATTTTTTATAACAAAACCAAAGGAAGAGTAAATATTGATGAGTCATGCAGCCACTATGCTGTCACTCCAAATGCAAAGCCCTGGCCAACAGTTGTGTTTTACTCAATCCTAAACATGGATGGCATAAATAGTTTGGTGGTTTAGAAAGAGAATAATGAGTGAAAAATATCAGAGAAAGTTTCTTAGATGACTGGGACTAGACTTCAGAAGAGATCACTTATAACAGAATAAGAATGAAATGTTTCCTTCTAGGAAACTACTCAAAAAAATTGTAGAGGACACTGGTGAGCTAATAAGTGAATAGGCAGGTGCAACATCACAAAGACATATACAACAACAACACCACCAAAAAGATGTCAACTGTGCCCTACAAAAAAAAGGACAGGAAAACAAATCATACATACTATCAGTGCAAGTGATATTTGTGCATGGAACACATAACTGTCATGTGTGACGAATGCTTGTGTGTGACAGTTGAAGCAAAGATTATTTCTGTGATAGACCTCGGTTGGTATTTACATTGTAGTTCACATAGGTTTTTATTTCTGATGTTATCTTTTAGGTTTTATAGGGAAGTAAACAGCCGATGTGAAAATGTTGATGTCTCTTCTAAGCACTCAATGCATAGTTGATATTTTATTTTATTTTATTTTATTTTATTTTATTTTATTTTATTGATAACTTATTTTCCTGCTAAGTGCACACTCTACAATAACAGTAGAAATTTTCTGACAAAACAAGAAGACAAGAGAGTGACAAGAATGGCCTGCCATACAGGAAAGGAAAGGTAGCACATGTGCTGTCAGTGTAAGCCAGACATTTGCATAGAACATGCACTTGTTATGCGTGAAGTCTGCCTTGGGTATGACAATCGAAAAAAAGATTATTTTTGTTGTAAATTTCTAATGGTATTTTCATTGTAGTTCCTATAGGAATTTATTTCTGATGTTATCTTTCAGGTTTTATAAGTAGGTTTACGGTTGATCTGAAAATGTTGATGTTTATTCCAAATACATGATATGTATTAAGAACTTAATACTTTATTGTTATTTTATGTTCCTGTTAACTCAACATTGCATAATATAGTAAGAACTATAATAAAAACCTCCTGCCAAAACAGCAAGACCAGCAAGATGTAATGTGGTCCTACAAAAAGGCGGAGAAAGCAAAAGACACGCGATCAGTGTAGCACATTTATGTGGACCATGCTGTTGTCATGTATGAAGACTGCCTAAGATGTGATAACTGAAGATGATTTTGTTGTATATTTATATTGGTATTTTCACTGTAGTTCAAATAGCAATTTATTTCTGCTGTTAATTGTTATACTTTGAACACCAAAAAACAGTCAATGTTGAAAATTTTGATGCTTTTTTATAAACAATATAAAAATAAATATAAAACAAATATAAATTAAATTTAGAATATAAATTAAATTAAAAATAAATATAAATTGAATATAAATACCAATATAAAATATATAAATTTAATACTTTATTTTTGTGATTTTTTTCCTGTTAAGTATTCATTATTTAACATAACAAAATAAAGGGCTGGGGATATAGCTCAGTGGCACAGTGCCTGCCTGACAAACACAAGATCCTGAGTTTGATTCCTAGTACCTAATAATAATAATAATAAGACTAATGAAATTAAAATTAATAATTCATCAATCGAAATATTCTTTTTTATTTAAAAAAGAGAAAAGCCAGAAAAGAAGAACAAAAAGCAAAAGGCATAAACAACAACAGCAAACTCGAAACAATATCAATATAGGTTTTTACAACAGAATGAAAGAAATTTAACAATGGTTCTTACATAGCATATTCTTTTCTTTTTTTTTTCAAAGAAATAAAAGAAAATTAAAGAAAATACAAAAGCAGAAAAGAAAGGTAGAATACCGAATTCAAAAAGAAAGAAGTTCTCATCATAGAATCACTAGTTGATACATTACTCATTATCATCTTAATTCTAAAGAATAAACATAGGTATTATACACTCACAACAATGTACCTTTAAGAAAAAATTGGTATCATGCCCTTAAAATTCTAAAACAAAGTATGTTGACCAAGAAGTTTTTGGTTTCCTCTTACTTCACTGCTTCCTGGCCCATCATTTCCTTTCCCATCTTTTCTACATCTATCCATGATCCAGTGACTTCAGTATCCACAGTGTATCCCTCAGGATCTTTACTCTGGAGACAAATTCCTTAAATAACAATATTTAGTCCCGCATCTTTAAATACCATCTATATGATATAGACTTCCAAATATTTATCCTGATCTGTGAAGTTCTCTCTGAACATGACTATATATACTTGCTTTCAAAATATTTCTAATTCTTTATCAAAAGCTTAAGGTCAACATGTTCAAAATCAACTTACTGATTTTTCAATTACATTCCTCCTCAACCCAAAATGGATGAGACAAAAGCAGTGAGAGTTTGTACTTCTCACACAACATGTACAAGGCCTGGAGGAGCCTATGGGATTCTCCTTCCTGACAGACCAACTTCAGTTTATGCTTTACCATCATAACTTCCGTCCTAGATGCCCTCCTTTCTGCCTACCCTCCATTGGTCTGGGTTCCCTCTTTCCACCCTTATCTCTTTCTGTGTATTCTCAATTCAGCAACTAGAAAAGGGTTGAGTTTCAATGTAAGTCAGATTCCAGCACTCCATTTGGTTTACCCAAAATGGCTTCCAAGTCCTCCCAGAATTAAATCTAAAGGATATGTAACAGACCATATGGCCTTCAACTCCCCTATTCTATTCTAACGTCATTTCCTATTTCTTTTCCCATTAGTCACACTGCTCCAGCCACCTGTCTAACACTATGGGCCTTAATACCTATTATCTCCTCCTGTTGGCCAATTCTCTTTAGCTCCTGCCCAAATGCCAACTTACCAAAATTAACCTCTCTTGACCATTACATATATACAGTAAAAGACTGCCCCTAATGCACTGCAACTCATTATCTCCTTATTCTGCTTTACTATTACATGTACTTATTACTGATATCACAGTATTTATCACAGCATTAATCACAGTATTTATCATTGATGTGTGTATTTAACTGTTAGCTTCTCAACTGTGAAAATCAGAATACTATTTTTCTCAACATGTGTTTTCAGCACCCCAGAACAATGCCTGACATATAAATCTTAATGTTTGCCAACTGATGGTAGGCAAAAGGGCAGATGGAGGGAGAAAAGGTAGAAGGCAAACTAGGGAATACAAAGACAAGAAATAAAATTACAGATTGGTCTTGACTTCATGAAAACAAAAAGCTGAATAACCAAAAATGTTGTATGACTTTTTTAAAAAGCTAATTCTCCCTTATAATTTATCTATAGGGTAGAGTTTCAAAACCAAGACAGTATTTGTCCCACCTCCTCTTACCAGGATTAGGCCACAATTGGTCTGTAGTGTTATGCCATTGCTACCAGACTTAAAAAATATATTGATAATATATAGTTTGTCTAGGGACTGTCATCCCAGATCTTAAGGAAGCATACAGGCAAAAAAGTTTAAAAAGATATTTTACTGACACATAAAGAACAAAATACCTGCACTCAGAAAGTCCCATGTACAAAAGGATGTAAAGCCTCTTGTGCGGTACTACAAAGTCAAAACTAACAAGAATGGATGGTAATTAAGGGGAAACCACTGGTGGAATCTAGGAGATAAAGAGCTTTACAGTGATCAGGCATACCTCAGGAGTCAAACTATCTACCGAGAGCACTTTTTGACAGAAGATGTGTTCAAATAGAAACTGTGGTTAGTCATCATCTATGACAAGGTAGCCATTGGTATTTTTAAATCTAAATTCAAAAAAGCAGTATACTATTTTGATAGCAAAATATAAGTATTAGTCAAATAAATATGATCAAGGTTCAGGAAAGAAAATTAGAAAGATCCTGACATATGACACCATTCTAGTACTTGTGCTCATACACTTAGCATTTCTCAGAAATGCAAGTTTCTCTTAACTTTGGCATAAGAGACTCTTTAAAACGATCATTTAGAAGTCACTATGTATAGTTTCATCACTGCTCCGGAAGGCCTTAAAGGTGTTCTATGGTGTTAACTTGACACTGTCTGATGACATGATGTGTCCTCTGTTTTTACCTGGAAACAAAGGCACTAGTAGGGTAATGTATCATACAATGGCATTTCTGTACACTGTCTGTACAATGGCATTTCTGAATGCAAGATGCCTGGCAGCAATATTGCATAATTGAGTATATATAAATATAATAAAGAAAAAGTATGTTCTTTGCCTATAAAGTTATTCACCCCAAATATAACATGATTTATATTTGACAGAGTAGGATACAACAGCAAAATAAGTCCTGATACTCTGATGGGACTTTATATTCTGAGATAAGGAGGCTAAGTAAAAGTTTTCCATTAAACAGGTAAAGAGAGTCAATGTACAGACATAAGCAAAGTATCAGAGATACAATTATAATTATTCTTGTCACTAGAATAAGACATAAGGAAAAAATCTGGATGGATTGCAACCAATTGGGCATTCCTTCTCCTACCTTCCTTAAAAATAACAACAAAGTCTAAAGTCTTTTCAAGGTTTTGAAGTTTAAATTGCATGCATGTGAAAGTCTGAGTTCCTTTCATTTTTAAAAATGATTATTAATGAACATATTGGAGTTTTCTTCCTACTGGAATTTGATTTATAAAACACATGGTAAAATGCCAGAAAATCAAGACATGGGACTTCTCAATATCAATACCTCAACATTGTATGACTCTGTACAAGTTAGTTTGTGGAAATTCCCTTTTACCTTCAAGCATCACTTCGTAACATTTTCTGATGCTCCTATGCTAAAATTATAGGTAAGCCTCCCCCTCTTAACACATCTTGGGGCACACAGACTTGGCACCTCTCCTGCTGGGAACTCTATAAATGTAAAATAAATACTGGAGGCATCTAAGAAAACCCTGAGTCTCCAGAAACCTTAATAATCTATTAGGTTGGTATGTATAGAGGGAAATCTGCCTAGTCACCAGCTCTGAATGAAGCCTTGGCCCTCCCTCATCCTTTTTAGAGATTTTCTTCAACATATGATAAAAAATAGGATCTTATATCTGCACATGTGATTCTATTAACAGCTCTCCAGTTTTTAAAGACAGTGCAATTTTTTATATCTGGTTGCATCTGATGCAATTCAAACTGATTATTTTCAATATTTAATCTACACTTAGTGTCTGTACACAGGAAACAAGATAATTTTCTCTTAAAAATTACATATGCAGGTAATTCTATAGTATTAAATGATATAGTACTGCCTTCAGTATTCATCACCCCAGGATTTTAAGTTTTCTAAATCTATAAAAGTTAACACTGTCTCTCTAGGTCAGGAAAACAGTACATTTAACATATCTGTAAGTGCTGAGCAGTGCCTCACTTTCACCACATAAATTCTCTTTTGTTCTCCTAAACACAAAATTCATGAATTGAAAATCATATATCAGACATGTAAAATATTAAGCAAAGCTAGCTGAGTGGAGGGCTGTGACAACCTGTGGCTTCCTCTACTTGGCTAGAGCTGTTCTGGTTGTTAGAGCACTGTGTTGGTGCTCCTTACCTTCTGTTTTTTTAGTAGAGGACAGAAACTCAGTCTTTGTACACAGTCTCCCCACTTCACAATGTTGGCCACTGATGCAGAAAACCCCATAAACATGTGCAGGCCAAGAGAAATGCATCTGTTAGTTGTGTTTAGTCCTGCAGCCTTCAATTGGCAACATGTCTCTTTACTGGCTTTATTCTGCACGAATCAGTAACTTTTTGAAGCAGATGCTTGGGTTTTGTCATTGCTCTTCTAAATGTAACATGTTTTAGTAGTGAGAAAATGTACAAAAGAATTTCTTATTTCCTATACTGTGACAGTAGTAGAAATTATATTGACGTTACTTACCCTGCTGACTTCCTTAGGAGAGGTGTCATCTGGAGGATGGAGAAGGAAGGGGGAAAAGACACAATTAGAAACTCTGATCAGGATCCGAAATACAGACTATGTCATTCACTCTCAAATTCAAGGCACTTTGGTAGTATTGCCTCAGGAAATCTTTGACTTCAAGAAAACAATAAAGTTTAAATATAACAAATTGAGATATGTATACAGTAATTTTAGAGAGAAAATGTAGCATCACCACTGCAACCTTCTTCCAGATTCATTCTTTAAGATTCTAAAACAGAAATATCTGCACATTTGGCTACACTGTGGCTTATTAAACTACATACCTAAATAGAGTTAATAACACTACACTATTTCACGTGCTATGCCCACAGCAATATACCAAAGGACCACTGATACTTGAATTATGAAGTTTAATTCCAGAAGAACTGCTGAGCAGCTCTGCTCAAGTATGTGTAGCAGAACCTCTCCCCCCCAGCCTACCTAGTGTACTTCAGTTTGTTAGCTGCCCAGGTGATAGTTCCAGTTACAGTTCCTGTTACTTTTGTTTCTTAGAAATGGCTAATCTCTGTGATGCATAGCTGAACACTACGATGCATTCCCCAACTGACAAGCCATTCTGCCTCTGTACTTCCTTTTTACTTATCTCATACAAGCCCTGGACCACCAGAGATCAGGGCCTCACATTTTGAGGAACAACTGATTTCCAGTGAGTGCCTGTCTGAAGTTAAGTAAATCTGTCTTCAAATCCTGGGTGTTGTTTTGGAGTTTCTGTTTGCCATTGCATATGGAGTGTCCTGCACAGTGCCCTGGCCAGGCAGGGCATGATTACAGATGGTATTTGCTGTGCCATGAGCCCAATGGTTAAGTTCTGTTGATGAAAGAACACTGATGTCTTGTACCTGGGGCTCTAGGTGAAATCCCTAAGGGCTTTTCTACTGGGGCTGGCTACAGGCAAGATGATGCCTATGTGACCAACAAAGTAGAAAAGATGACTGGCAAAGCTCAGCCCAGGCTAAGCTTGAACTTTTAATCCATGTGCAACATTCTTAATATCATATGCATCAGTCACTGGTTCTGACCCCAGAGAAAGTACCTTTGTGTAGCCCTAGCAGAGAAGTATTTCTGAGAGGTGGCTCTTTGCTGAGAGGTGGCTCTTAATGCAATGCTGCTGCCATATTGTCACTGTTCCATGGGTTGACAATCGCTGTCATTTTGGGTCCTGTCTTTTTTAGCAATCAAACCTTGTCCAACTGCCAGCATCAGGATACACTTATGCCAGAAACTGAACACATCCTGTGTCACCACAAAACATAGCCTAATTTACACTGACAGGGGCAAAGATATGCTCCATGTCTGTCTTATAGGTTGAGACAAGGCTCTGACTGTTCTTTGTACCTATCAAACTTGAATGTACATAAGATACCTCACTTACACATTTTCACAAAATCAATATTTTTGAAGGTAGCTATTGAGGATTAAACCCAGAGACTTCACACTGAGTTACATTTCCAGACTCATTTTATTTTAAATTTTGTGACAAGAACTGGATGAATCACTATGTTGCCCAGGCTAAGCTTGAATTTTTAATCCATGGGCAATTTAAAGCATTTGAAAAGAAACATTTACTGGTAACTGATTTCTGGAGCTTTCAAATTATAAGCAGAGTTAGAAATGAATTTTGTTTTTTTCTTCAAATTAAGTAATCTCAATTTTTAGTTAATGAATGTTGAATCTAATATATCTAGAGATCTTAGTATACTAAGGTAATTAGTGAACATAGTGAAATTTGCTGTAAAAAGAGAACTCTATTTTCTATTTCTTATATTGAGAATTTTCATTTAGTTGAACTATCTTGCCTAAAAAAATTTTAAGTCTGAGAGAGAGAATCCTTAGTTTCTATAGTAGTGTAGCTTTGTAGGAGCACACATGAGAAGTAATCTACACAGCATCTCAGAACAGAAGCTCTCGTTGAAAGGTACAGGCCTGTAGTTTTGGCTTTGTCACCTTGGGCATGGTGCTCAACTTCTGGCACCCTATTAGTCTGAAATGAAAAGGAGTCTGAAAAGAGTGTTTTCAGAGTAACAAGGAGTATGACCACCTCCCATGCATGCAGTTCACCATTCCTTGGATACTATGCGAAACTCCAGGCGACTACTCAGGTACTACTCAGCAAGCTGCAGGTCCTGTGGCTTCCACCATGCGCTAAACCATGGGGACTAAACCATGGAGTAGGATTTCATATCACCCACCAGGGAAGCTGGCTTTGATGTCAAAGCATTGGGGATCATGGAATTGAAGAAAACTGTCATGGTATCAGAATTTGCATCATTCCTGACCATTGAATTAGCAACAAAATGATTCTAACAGAGGACACTAATGTTTAAGCAGCATCCCTGTTCTCCAGGAGCTTGTATTCTAGTGAGATGAATAAACAAGGAAACAAATACAGTAATTTCAGAAAAGGTTCATCCATGCTTATTAAAAACACTTTGATTTCTTAAAAAAAAAAAAGGAGAAAACATTCGAATCATTTTTACAGCTTTTAAAAGCAGGACTATTTCCTGGGGTAAAAGAATCCCTAAGGGGATCTCATTAAAGTAAGTACTACACACCTTTCACACTAAGTACTTAATGGTGAACTTTTCTTGGTAAGTATTCAGTTTTAATATTATGAAAATCTTTGTAAGTGTGTGCAGATTTGTACCTTTGTGATAAAAAACATTTGTATTTCTATTTTCTTTGATATAAAATGGTATTTCAGCAATGAATGCACATTTATACAAGAGCTTAAAGGAATTCAGATCATACTGGTTGACATCAAAGGGTTCATGTAGCTACCAATTTGGTCTAAGTTCTTTTGCCATTTGTTGTCATCTTTATGCTTAGTTTTGAGAATGGGGTAAAGGACCCTAGTGCAACTCATACAATTTAAAATCAGTAAAAAAAATTACTGTATTTTCTTACTATTTGATCCACAAAAACTGCAAATAGAAGTAAAAACCACTGGGCAAAAGAAGTAATACATGAGAAGAAAAAGTACAATACGCAAAGTAACTTCAATACATTATTATAGGAAATACAAAAGTGCTTGAAACTTGCTCTTTTAAAAAAAAATTACCACTCAGGAAAAGTTGAAATCTAGTATTTAAAACTCTGTAACTTAAATTCTATAAAATTCATATTAACATTTTATATAAAAATAAAGACTAAAATGATTAGTTAAGAAATCTACAACAATGTCAGAAGGTGAAAACTCAATACCTTTCCGGTAAATTAAGATTGAAAAGCTGCATTTTCCATCCCAAGTTGTAGTTCATGATTTTCATCTGATCTAACTGAAAAATTCTAGTGTTCTGAATAATTTCTACTTCTTGATTGTTCATTCCCCTTAGCTTTAACATGAGCTTGATTTTACTAAACTTTGCATGAATAATCCCTCTACTGTTAGTACTCCTTCCGTAAAGGGAGAAAAGTTCACACAGTCTAATGTCGACTGCACATATCTGCAGAAGTGAACACTGTGTGGGAGACCTAGACATTTTCTTCCTTAGAAAGACTGCACTCCTCTTCAAGATTCTCCATCTCACTCTGCCTTTTAGACTTAATAGTTATACTAATATTACAAAATAGAACACACTTGCTTCTTCAGCAGAACAAACAAGTATTTCCCTTGAAAATTTATAAATCAACCAACTTTTTCATCTCTCGAGAGTTGATACAGCCCCATTCAGCCTTCTCCAGCTCTTTCTGGCAAACTAGCATGACCACAGGGCTTATTTGGAAAGACCTAAATGGAAAGACAGCAATTTGCCTTCTAACAATATTGCAACTTTAACATTTAGTCCACAACACTTATAAACATCCAAAGGGTGTAAGTACAAGACACCAGAGGATGCCTGATGCCTGATGCCATAAACGGTACTAAATCCTACAATAAAATATCTTTCCCCTCTTAACTAAATACTTATGCACATATCCTGGGCATAACTTTTGCAGTTTGAGGTGTGACAAGAGAAATTGGCATGGATTTTTTCCCTCACAATGTTAAAGATAGTATCATTCTTTCCATAGACATTAATAACTTTTAACACATGATTTTTTTCTCTCCTTTTTAAGACAAAGACTTTCATTTAAGAAGCATTTTACAGCTTCTCTTTGGCATATCCAAAGTGCCAGCGTTGCTACTCTTTCGGTATAGGCTGTTATTAAGGAAAATAAGGGTTACTTAAACATTAGTGTCTTGGTACCATAAGAATTTATCTAATAAACCCAAAGGCTACTATGTAACTAAAGAGTAGGTAGCATGTGCAGCACAGATATTCTGGTCTAATTGATGGGCACATCCTTGTTGGGATCCAGCAAGATGGCAGCAGACTTTATGCTACACAATACGGCATGAAATTTAGACCTTATAAATTTCCACTTAATAGTGCCACACTTTGGGTAACTGAAACTATGCAAACTATTCCTCAGCTAAGGGGGGGACTATTGTACATGTCAAATACTGAATAAAGATCTCAGTTGTTCCAATCAAACTAAAGGAAAGATTTAAACCTCACAGCATTTAAAGAATCACAGCGAAGGAAGTTGTTGGCCTTTGCTGATGGCAGTCATCCTGTCATCATAAGGAAATCCATTTAAAATCAATGGGAACCCAACAAAGAAGACAGAGGAGTGGGAAGGAGGAAGGTATAAGGGTGGAGAGATGAGAAACACAGACAGACTGACAAATAGTGGCACACAAGCAGGCATTTATACCCAATTAATCACCTAAACTTGAAGCATGCCTTTTCTAAGGACCTAATAGTTAAGATGGTTAACATCAGTATTGATTAAGCCAGTTTTACCAGTTAAAACTAAAAACACTCAAGAGCAGTTTAAAAAAAGATGTTTCTAGGACATGTTTACCCCAATACATTAATACACAGTTCTTTGAAACAGAATGCATCTCACTTCTACCAAATGAGTTATTTTGCTTACGATTCAAGCTCTAGCCAACTGTTGGCACTCTAATTATCCAGAATAAACCTACAACATCCTCCTTCCTATTTCAATAAATGTGGCTTTTAGAAGGGCCCTAATTTGTTCTGCTCACTCTTAACTCAAAGTCTTCTCACATTCAAATAATACTTCCTGAGCACTTAGGTGACAGGCAAAGGCTGTTTTTTTTTGTTGTTGTTGTTTTCTTTTTTGGTGTGGGGGTTAATACCTCAGAGACTTTTAAAAAGACAAAGAATCTTGTCCTCATGAAACTTTGCTCTAAAAGTAGGAGGTTATCAATACGCATGGTAGGAACTAAACTATATAGCCAGTTGGAAGTGGTAAGTGCTTTGCAGTGGGCACAGCATGATAAGGGGACTACAGGCAAGCAATGAAGACAAGTAGGCCGCAGTCTTTGAAAGGCTTCCAGATACACAAAACCAAACAGCAGCTTCTGAAGGAAGAACCCTGGACAGCAGCATCAACCTCAGCAAAGAGCCTGAGCCCCAACATGCCTGCTGCCAAAAACAGCAACCTTAACAAAGGTTAAGTCATCAAGACTCACCTCAACTTCCAGCTCGTTCAAGAGATCCTCTCAGAAACAAAAGACCGTTGACCTATCTTTTCTTACATTATGTACTCATTTCTTCACTGCGTTCCTTTTTTTTTTTTTAACAGAGTCTCACTATGCAGTTCATGTTGGTCCTGTAGCCCTGACTAGCCTTGAACTCACAATGACCTTCCTGCCTCAGCCACCCTAGTGCTGGTATTACAGGTGTGTGCCACCATACCATCCTTTACTGCTTTCAAAGCAGAGTACTTTAGAAATGAAGGAAATAGGTTTAGAGTCAGAAGGGATTACTTTTCAAATCTTAGCTTCATTTACCAAGCGTAAATGATTTCTTGATCTTTCCAAATTGCTTTCCTCATATTCATAAAATGAAATGAGTTAGGAAGCTGTTACAATTCAATGAGATTAATGCATATAAAATTGTTAAACAGAGTAGTCCTTCAAAAACAATTACAGTTTGTCCCTCACATCCAATTCATCATTTGCTATATGTTGACTTTCACTAAGAGCTACATCCATGTGAATGACTTAACTGCACATAAAGTACAAAAAATTTGTATCAATTTTTGCATACAACCTTCAATTCCCCAAATAATTCCTTTGAATTTGAAACTTTAGCATGCCACTTTTTACTTCTTGTTGCATATACATACATATGTTCCTATTTAAATGCTAAATAAAGTTCATTAGGATTTCCTATTACACAAAGGATCACCTAAGTACTCCATGGTACTCAAAGTCAACCAAGTAAGCTCTATGTCATGAATATTCTATAAAAATTCTATAAAAATTGTAACATCTTTTCCACACATTTCTCTCTGTCACTGGCTTTTACAGTCTCCATAATTATTATGACTTCAAACATAGTATATGATATCTTATCTTACCATCTATTCCTCCCTTTCACATCACAATAAAAGTTTAGGAGAAAAAAATGTTTTTCATTTGTAAAACTTTTTATCTTCAGTGCCTGGAACTGTATCAAATAGTGGGCAGTTCAGTAAACATCTGCTGCATGAATGACTGTGTATACAATAGCTAATTACAAGTTACAGCAAATAGTTTTCATCAATACATATAATCAGAGTAAGTAAATATACTATAATGAGTATGATAATCAGGGATGAGCCCTAAATTCTCATTCTGAAAAAAATCAAAAGATGCACCTTCTCGCAATGAACTGAATGAACTGAATTACTCTAATTCAAAAACTTTATATTCACCACAGCACCAAAAGTATAGGATACAATCAACTTGCTTATATAACAAAATTGAAACTAGTTTGAGCAGAAAACTTAAACTTCTGGTATCTGTAAAAGAATTAATCTATTATGTGCCATTATGTATTCTTCTAATTCACTAGAAGTATTTTCAGGCTAGGAGGTGTAGCTCAGTGGTTGAGCACTTTTCTAGCATCCATGAGGCCCTGGAATTTAATAGTCAGCATTGAAGGGGAAAAAAAAATTTCATATAGAGCTCATAAAATAATAACCAATAGTAAATTAGTAAACATTTCAAATATACATTTCAAAATATAGAACTATACAACTATGCATTTTAGGAAGTTCAGTGCTTCAGAAAGGGGAACCAGATGTCTACATGTAAAGATAACCTGGAGGAAAAATGTCACTAAAAATGGAATTGCTGAGCAACACGCAGAGACCAGACAGAACACACACTAATGACATGAGAAGAAAAAATGAGAAAGGCTTTGGATAGACTGTTTTACTTAAATATTCACAGAGAAATGAGGCAACAGAGTGGTTGTAAATTAATGTTAATTTCCCCTTAAGTGCAGGAGTAAGGAGATTCATTATTATGCGCCATTAGGAAAAAGACACCACAGACACTGGTGTCTAAACATACCAAGCCCAAGTTTAACAAGTTTCTTTGGCAAACTGCACAGAGCAGTACTTCAGACCATCTCCTGCCAGCCTGGTACAGCATGGCTTTAAAAAAAATGCAGAATCCCACTTGAATGATTTTCAGTGTTCTTTTGGTTTTTTCTTTGCCACCTTACTTTCCAATGAAGCACTTATCTATAAATTAGCAAATTCTAATAATTAGATCTATTATTCAGAGGGCTCTTAGGGTCAAATATTTTTAGTTTTTGCAGTACTTTTCAAAAAGGCTTTGAAAATCTTAGACTAATTTTCAACAAATATTGAAGCTTTGTACAAAATGTCATCTCAAAGTGTTTTCTTTGACCTTAATTTCAAATAAAGGGTATATACATATTAAAAAAAATACTTGACTAATTATTTCAAGTAATTCATCTATATAAAGCCAGAAGTAAAGAGATTTACCTCAAACTGAAAGCTAGTACTTTAAGACATAATTACTTATTTCAGAGGAGTTTTATTAATGCATAATTGATATAAAATAAACTGTGAACCACTTGACACATTTAGATATATGAATATACACGTGTGCACTGCCACAATTAAAATAACTACCATGTAAATCATACCAAGTCCCCACCAACCTCTGTAATCCCTAGTGACCCCCACTTCCAAGCAACCACCAATCTGTTTTTCAACCTTATAGATGATACATGTGGCCTAGAATGTTGTACAAAGACAACATCAAAAAGCCTTCTTTTTCTGCCTGGTCTCTTTTACACAGAATAACTGTTTTGCGACTCTTCCACTTTTTTGCTTATACTAATAATTTAACTAATTAACTAACTTAACTAATTAACCAATATAACTAAATAACTAATTGTTTAACTAACGATTAGTAACCCACTGTACAGACTATTTGTTGATCCTCTCTCCACTTGTAAAAGACAGGTAACACCAACAACACCTGTGGTGTCTCTCTTTCATGTGACACATGAACTGAGTCTTCTGACTGGAACTTTTCTGGTTTGATTCCTGAATAAGCTTTTCCACTTATATAGGCTTTAATTTATACTCAGTAAATAATTATAAAGGAAGAAATGGGTAGGTAAACGTCTATTTAACTTTTCAGAAACTGTCAAACTTTTCCATAAGTGGTTGCCACTCTTCATACTTCCTTAAGCAATGACGGGAAGGTCAAGGGCCTCCACATGCTGCCCAGCCTCTGGTAGGCTGAGTGTGTTTCTAGCCACCATCAGGATGTGGAGTGAGAGCTCCTTGTGTTTTCTCATCAGCATTTTTCCCGTTATCTAATTTATATACACAGAACAGGTCCACCATAAATGTACAATTTAGTTTTAGTAAGTTTGCCCATTAACTGCCCATTAATTCATAATCCCAGCTTTCACCATAGTCCAGTCATCGGTAAGGAACTTCTCTCTTTTCAGATCCTTTACTAGACATTTCATATAAATGGAACCACACAAGATACAGTCAAAGATATTTGGTTTCTTTCACATAGCATGTTACTGAGGTTGATCCACGTTGTATCACCTAATGCAATACCTAAGTGGCACCAGTGGCACCCTATTACATGGATGCTTCACTTTTATTACATGAAGACATCACTTGCTTGTTTATATTTGAATTGCTTCCAGCTTGAAGCTACTCATATAGAAGAATGCTGCCATGAAAACTTATATACATGTCTTGCTTGGACATGTTTCCCTCACTTTGGAGTAGATTTTCAAGAATGAAAATGAAAAATTATATAGTGGTACACATTTTAAAATCTGATAAACTCTTTTCCAAAGTATCTGTTATCATGTTGCTTTCAAAAAACTAAAGCATGCATAAGCACTATAGTTCAAACACATCCTCATCACACTCGTATCTCACTGCATTTCCTAATAACTAGTGAACTTAAAAACTTTATTGGCAAGAGCATAATATTAAAATATGTTGCCTTTTTAAAAATTGGGTTACGGGTCTTCTTTTTTCTTTTAGAATATCTTATAAATTCTAGGCACACATCCATAGTAAAGTTCAGTCTAACAATTTTAAACATTTTATAGATCAGGCTTTTTTGATTTAAAATTTTCCCTCAAAGTCTCATGTATTTGGAAACTGACTGGATTATGAACTTATTATTTTGTCAGTGATTTATACACTGATGAGTAAAGTACCTGAATTACTATTACGAGGTGGGGCTTGGTTGGAGGTAAGGCACTGAAGATGTGTATCTGGAAGGGCATATTTCTGTCTGTGGCTCTTGCTTTCTCTCTGTTTCCTGTATTCTCTGTGTTGAATAATCCTTCTTTTACCATATTGTTTCTGCCTTAGAGCAGGCTGACTTTGGACTAAACCTAGTGGAAACTGTAAGACAGCTAAACTATTCATCCCAGTGATGGCAAAGTGGTTAAGACAGACAGCCTATGTAAGAATTTTGCCCCACTCAAGATTCATTTTTCATGCTTTCCCTAGAAATTTTAGACTTTAGTTCTTACAGTTAGGTGCATGACCTATATTGAATTAATCTTAGCTTGTGATGTTTTTGTTTGTTTCTATTTATCTACACGGAGATACCCAATTATTCCTTACCAATTCTCCTTTCTTCAAATGATGAAATGGTATCTTTGTTGACAATAAGAATTTAATACTGGATTTTCATTTTGTTTAACTCATCTATATATCTATCTTTGTTTCACTACCAAATGGTCAACAATACAACAATACAATGTCTGCATTGTATTGAATCATGTATTACATGTATTACATGTTTTGAATCATGTAATCCAAGTCCTTTTTCAAATATCACCATAATTCTCCTTATATTGCCTTAAGCATTTTGAAATCAGCTATTTAATTTTACAAAAAGATCTGCTGGGTTTTAAGGAGTGCACTGAATTCATAGATAACTGAGAGAATTGCCACCATGACATTATTTAATCACGTCATTCACAAACATGAAATATGGTTCTATTCATTTAGATTTTTTAAAATTTCTCCTAGTAATGTTTTCAACCTCCTCTAAATATGCTCTTAAAAGTTTTGTTGATGCTATTGTGACTGCTAATTTTTTTTATTATTTCAGGCACTTCATTTTTTGTAATAGGAACACAACTGAGTTTCATATACTAATCATGCATCCTGAGACATTGCTAATTCACTCCTTGGTTTTAACAGGGGTGTGTGTGTGTGTGTGTGTAGTATTTTTGGAATTTTCCACATATGGGAACATGTGATTTATGAAAAATAAGATGGTATTAATTTTCCTCACTAGTTATTGGATGTTTTTGCTTGTTTACTCAAGTTAATTTCTCTTCTACATTGCTAATGACTTTTTAATCATGGATGGGTACAGCATCCATCAAATGCTTTTCTCTAGGGTTGAGATAATCATTTTAAATTTCTTTTTGTGTGTACTTTTATTATACTGACTTACTTATATAAAACAAATTTTGTATTTCAGTGATAAATTCTACTTGGTAATAGTACTAGAATGCTAGTACCAACAGAGTTTGAGCATCCCTGATCCTAACATCTAAAATCCTAAGTAATATAAAATTTTTTGAGTATCAAAGTTTCAGATTTGGAACAATTTCATACTTCTGATTTTGGAATTAGGCATGCTCATTATGAAACCACTCCCCTAAAACCCCAATCTGAAACTCTTCCAGTCCCAAGTATTTTGGAAAAGAGATACTCACCCTGCATTATCTTTTAATATCCTACTAGATCTGGTTTGCTAACTTTTAAGGATTACTGTATCTGTATTCATGAGGTACAATGACCTATCATTCTTTTTTCTTTTGGCACGGGGATCAAATTCACGACCTCACACTTGCCAGGCAGGCACTTATGCCACTGAGCTAAATCCTCATCCCCCATTTTTCTTTTCTTGAACATGTCATTTAGTTTTGATATGAGGGTAATACAGGACTCATTGAAATGAGTGCTAAGTATTGTCTTTTATTTTATGAGTTTGTAATAGATTCATATTAATCTTTGAAAACATTTGATAGAATTCACCAGTATGCTGGGGATTTAGCTCAGTGGAATACTTGAGTTTGATCCTTGGTACAAAAAACAAAACAAAAGAAAATGAAGCCATAGAATTTCACCAGTATGGTAGATCTGAGATCAAGCATTTCATTGTAGAAAGATACTTAATTAACTAGAAACCTGTTGTTATCATTTATATCTAGATGTCCTCCAAAGAACTATGTGCTCATAAGTGGGGCTATTGGAAGGTAATTGAATCATGGGGACCTTATTTGACTTTTGATTATCTCAGTGGGTCTCTCTCTCCTTTTCCCTCTCTTCTCTCTTCTCTGCTGCCATGCTCCTTTGCCATTCTGTCCTTCCTTGGAGTTAGCCAACTATGGACTGAAACCCCTTCAAACTATGAGTCAAAATCAATCTTTGCTCCTTAGAGTTGGCAGTGTTGGGTATTGTACCTCAATGACAAGAGAAGTAATTAAATCACCTGTTCAAGTTTTCTATTTTTTATTGGGTTTTGATTTGCAACTTTCAAAGAATTTGTCCATTTTCTTTAAGTTGTCTAATCAGAGGCAAAAAGCTGCTTATCTTCCATCTCTGTTGATATGTCAATCAGTTATGGAGCATCTCCAAAGCTCAGACTATTTTTGGGTCTGCTTGGGTTTTTGATCTACTGTGGATCCTTTCCAAGGGTTTACAGTGGGAGCTGTAAAGCCACAGGACATTCTCTAGTTTCCACCGCACACCTGTACATTCTTAGCCATGAACTTTTACTCCAGTCTTGACTGACACTTCTGGTTAGAAAAGTTGGACTTCTGGCTTACACTGCAGTCATTATTCTCTAGAATGTCATTGGTGAAAGGTGGAGGAATTGTTCATCCCTCCAAATTGAATGAGACGCTTAGCATTAGAAAAGAATTTGTCAGAATCTCAGCACCTTTCAGCAACAAAGGCTAACAAAAGCAGCTCCCATTCTGCACCACCACAAGTGCCTATAGATTTTTTTAGATTGTTATATGCCTTTGAATTGTTTCCAGAGTGCTAAAATGGCTGCATTTGTCTATTTCTATTTTATAAATGCTTTAGGGGAGAAGATTTTCTATTTTCTTCTCTGAGCCTTAGCTGCACATGCATCCTTTCATGTAAATCTGTCAGTTTTATTACACAGCAGCACTGTGTGGGTCACTGACCTCTGGATCCCCAGACAACCCTGCAGATGGGACACAGATCAAAACTATTTCTACAGCACCACTAAGATGTGACCTGGCTTGTTCACATTCTCTCCCAGTGAGTATTTACATTTCAGAAGCTATATAATGCTCTAACAGCTCATAAATTTTTGTATTTTAATGTTTCTACATAGTTTTCAAGGTTACCCATCACCATGACCCTGAGTGAAGCCATCTGACCACAGGTCCATGCTCCACCCATTCTTCTTGCCTTGACTAAAGATGGTCACTTTCTGTGAGTTGGTGTGATCTATGAGCATGCCTTACTTCCCTCTCTACAATCAATACAGGAGGTTGTATCCCCATTTATAACGTAATTGCCTGAGCAGTGCAAACAAATTCTTCCCAGTTCCCTTTGTGTGGCACAATGTCTTCTGACCAAGATTCAAGGCCACTTGCATTGCAAACTGAATCTGCTGCAAATACTTTTCCTATTCTAGACCCCCATCAAAGAGCAGTTTTCATGTAATCTAGTGTAAAGGACACAGCATGTTCTCATATGTAGGATATACTCCTTCCAGCACCTGAATACCTGAACACACTACCAGGTGTGTACTCACTTTATGGTGATGGCAAACTTTTTAGAGACGAGTGCTGAAACTGCAACCTGAAACTCATTTATTGCAAAGTGCAGACACTACAATTAAACCTGAGTGCTGAGGTTTTAGTTTAGGAAAACAACTCATCCATTAACATCTTTTGTCTTAAAAGAAAACAACATAGATGCCATAAATTTGCCAACACTGGAAGTAGAAGGTACAAAGTGCAGTAATTTGCATGTCACTTTGGAGTGTGTGACCCAAATCACTGAGCACTTTAAACTTTTGTTGATTTTAGGACATACTCTGAGTCATCACAGAGTCAAAAGCACAGGCTGATAAATGTTTTACAAGTGTCTCTCTGGGGAAACTATGCTTTGACCTGTGGCATTTGTCAGTCTCTGTGGAATAAATAGTGTAACGATGTTTTAGAACCAACCTGAATAGCCTTGCAAGAGCTAATTATTAAATTTTCAAGAATTTCCAGAGTTGGAAATTCTTCTTAAATATAACATTATTATTGTTTGTCTTTTTTTTTTTGAAACATGGTTTCACTATGCAGTTCAGACTGTCCCTGAACTCGCTTTGTAGCACAGGCTGGCCTCAGACTAACAGCAATCCTCTTGCCTCAGCCTCCTGAGTCCTAGGATTACAGGTATACGCCCCCACAGCCTGCCCAGTATAATCATTATTACAACTTAAAACTGTATAAGCTTAAAATTTCACAAAAAGGTAGAAAGTCCTAAAAATTCACCATTCTTTAATTATTAGATAATATTTTAACAATTATCAAAGCTCTTGAGGTTATGTCTATTGTATTTGCATGGCTCACATATTATATGATAACCTCGTCTTATCTTTTTTACTCCTGTTTGACTTCACAATTGGTAGCTTGTAATTAGTAATAATGCAAGTATTTAAATATAGTGCCAGAGTTCCCAGCGATTCAGGCATTCGATCCCTACAGCCAGGAGAAAAGAAAACCTGCTCCAGCTGTCAGAAGACCTCGGCACCATCCACATGGTGCTGGTTTTAGATTCACGCAGAATACAAGAATTCTGAGGTTTAAAAGGTTCACCTTGATTTCTGAAGGCCTGGGAGGCCAGGCAGTGTGGCCCTGAGAGGACAATGTGTAAAGCTTTAAGTGTGAAGTCAAAGGCTCAGTGGAGGCCCCAGAAGTTTGGAATGCTGGGAATGAGAGTCATCTAAGGAAAGCTGTAAGCAGAGAGCAAAGCAGGCCTAAGGGAGAAGCCATGGGAGCTACAGCCACTAGAAGCACCCACCACACAAGCCCCTCTGGAACTCACAATTTGCCACAGATTGCTTCAGATGCTGGACATGCATCTATGGGACTTAACATTTGCCCTGCTGGATTTTGGACTTGCTTTTGTCCCAATCCTTTGTATTCTCATGTTTGTAACTTTTGGAATGTGAATGTTGATCTTGTGCCAATGCATGTCGGCAGTGTTTAACTTTGTTCTTATTTGTACAGGAGTTTGCAGCTATGAGTTCATCTTACATCTGGGAGGAGACTTGGGGCTTGAACTTTGCAGCAGTGCTGAAACTGTTAGGATTTTGGCAACTCTTACAGATGGACTAAATGCCTTTTGCATAAAGGGATGTGCATGAATCCTTGGGTGGGCCAAGGGTGAAGCTGGGCTTCCAGAAATCCTGCCTCAACCTGGAGGGGCTGGGGAGATAGAGGCATTCCTAAGGAGTATAACATAGCCTCAAGTGTTTAAAGAGATCTCAGCATTTTGCTATGGTATGAACACAGCAGTTACTGTGCTGAGTAATGGCCCTGTCTATCCTGCACAAACTCAGTCACCATCTGTCCTATCTGTCCCTCTGTCCTGTCACTCCCACCCTACTCATCCTGCTTGGTCTCCACTGCTGAAAGTAGCCTTTCTCCCGCCTATACTCCTGTTACTTAAATCTCCTCCAGACCTGCCCAGCTTTAACTCAGTGCCTTTCTTGGAGCAGAGAACAGCCAACTTTACCAGTCAGATTGCCTGGGTACCAATGGAAGACACTAAACCTTGGCTCTCTAGGGGACAGCAACCCTGACACATCATAAGGTATGTTGCCAATCTTTTGCTCTTTCCTCTAACTTCCAATACCTCTTCTGTTGTCTCACAATATTAACTGCAAGTTTAATACAATTATTGGGGGGTTTTTTTGTTGTTTACTTCTCTCTTTAAAAAAGCGATCTGGGAACATGCCTGTCCTCTCCCATAGCACACCTGCCTTGAACATTGTACTCATGTATGTGCCAGTAAGGAAGGGAAGCCTCTTCATTTCATTTGGTACTACATTTTCTCTCTTGGTCTAAGACTGTTCACACAATCTTCCATTTCTGTTGCACCAATAATTTCTCTGTCTACTGGAACACTACCCATCAACATACACTGGGTCTTTTTGAGGGGGCGGTACTGGGGATTGAACACCCGACCTCATGCTTACCAGGCAAGCACTTATGCTGAGGTAAATCCTGGGCCTAACAATGAGTCTCTTAACTTCTCCCATGTTAAAACAAGAATCTCTTTTTTCCAGGTACCACTTCCTCCCATCTCTCTTTGAAATGAAACTGTAAGAGTCTTGCATTTATGCTTCTTCCTCAGGTCCTCTCCTTACCTTTAGCAACATTATTCCCAGAGATATAATATACACACATTCAAAAGAGTCCTCTCACTCCCACTTTTCCAGATCCAGATCAAAGAACCTTCAATTACCAGTATTCACAAAGCTTTAGTAAACAGAAGCATTTCTGCTGACCACAGAAAAGCACTTAATGGTGACATACCACCTCACATGTTCGGAATGCAAGGACAAATTATGTGCAGCTGTCATGGTTCTGAAAGTAGTTTCTTCTAGCAGGTGGAAGACTGAGGTCAGCACTGGAATTTCCAGGGCTTCAAACAAGGTCATAAGTTTACCTCTACCAATTATTCAAATAATAAATCATTATCATTAGGGGAAAAGTTTAACAAACAAACATGTTGTCTTTTACACATGTAATTATTCTCTTTCCTATGTCCTTAGCCATAGCAACAACGTTGTTGAATAAAATAAAACCCACTTTTAGACAGGGCACCCTAAGGCATTTCTGTGGTAACTGAAACGTGATTACTCTAAAGACTAATTTCCACCTAATTCATAAAATTACATTTTCACACCACGTGCATAAAAGTACAACCTTACATTACTGTTTTACCATGAATCAGAACTCATCTTGAGACACAGCAGTGCTTCTGAATTCTTTATTTGCTCAATCTTGATAAATGAATATTTCTTTACCACCTTATATCAAATGCTGCATAGAATATTAAAGTCTTAATAAGTGAATGCCACAAAATGGCACAAATGATTCTTAGAATCTTAAAATCAGGAAAGGAAGAGGAAAGGAAGTATACATTATGAAATAAAAGCTAGTAGGACAAGTACAAAATAGAGGATACTTTTTTTAACTTCTCATAAATATAAACACGTCTTATGATAAATCTTAAATAGATTCAGAGAACTCAGATTTCTGTCAGAGATAATATTTAGTGTATCTCTCCAATTTCATCACGGACAAAAGATTAGTTAACATACAAAAATATTAACAAAATATTAGTAAAAGCAATTATGACCCACCCATTTCCCAAAAACAAATGTCTCTTGTTGTAAGATGTCCATGAGTCTTCTGGGGGCCAGGGATGGAATGTTATGGTTATAATATAATATACTATAATATTGATAGGCAATATTTAAGGATTGTTAAACCTGTGTTACAAATATTCAAGCTGTGAAATGATAAGAATAAGCATGTTTTTGCATCTGGAAACTGATTTAAAGAAATGTGCCAAGTTGAAAAGGGATGGATTGTTATCGTTGATACATTGTGTCAACTGGAAAAGTGTAGAAGCTTAACTAAGTAACTCAGTAGCTCTACATCTGGCATATAGAGGTCAAACCCTCACGGATTTAGGATGTTGTTCATAGTGTCAGTTTGAGAAGGTTGGAAGTTTAAGTAATTCAGCATGTGATCAGGGTCCTTATTTTGCATACAGCTTCAGCCTGTGCAAGAGGAGGGCATGGAGATAGTGTGAGTGCTACACCCACCCCAGAGGCATTGTCTGTTTACAATGTAAGAGAAAAAAGAGGCTTGTTCTCCCTACTTTTTGCTCTTGCTGCCTTTGTTTTCTTCTGTCACCTTTCCGTTCTGCCCCTGTGCCACACCACCCTGCCTTGGAGCCAGTGGATTATGGAATGAAACTGTCACAAGCTGTGAGCTAAATAAACCTTTCTTTCCTTCATTTTGGGTGTTGGTTATTTTGCCTCATCAATGATTAAAAGTAACCAAGACAGATGAGATTTAGTGTATCTTTCCAATCTCATCACAGACAAAAGATTCATTAACACACAAAAATATTAGCAAAATATTAGTAAAAACAATTATGTCTCACCCATTTCCCAAAAACAAAAACATTTCATTGTAAGAAATAATTTCAAATAGCATTAATATTACTCTTAATTTCCCTAAACTAGAAATAATTTTATTATACTTTAGCAGGAGATCAAATAAACATGGCACATCCACATGATAGAAGGCTACTCAGAAATGAAAAGAAACAAACAACTAACGCACGCCACAACCCAGATTAACCTCAAAAGTAAGATGCTAGAAGACACAAAGCAGTCTTAGGAAGGTTAAACACTGCATGATTTTACTGCCTTAGATTCTGAAAAAGACAAAACTGCAGTGACTGAAAACAGATTGGTTATTGTCAGGAGTTTGATAGTAGGTGATGCATCTCTAAGAGGGCTACAGGAAAATGTAGTCTGCATCCTGAGTTTGGTGGTAGTTTATGTGAATCTATATATCTGCATAAATTCATAGAAATGTACATAAGAAAAATGTAGAGTCAATTGTTTTTAAAAATCAGTTTTATAAGTATATCCAGTAGTCATTTTGTGATTAATATTTGCCAAGTATTAATCTTTATGTGAGGCTTATGAAGAAGGTTTTACTTTCACTTTAGACATTAGGAAACAGACTCAAAAGGTTTAAGTAATTAAATCAAGTTAGTCAGATAAATATGAAGGGGAAAATCTCAGACTGAAAAGTGTCTGATTAGAAAGCCTGCACAAAATATGTTGTACAACACTTTGATGTTTATTGTATGTATTAGTATCTTATACTAACTAGTATTAGTATTGTAATGAATTAGTATCTTGTATTTGAAGTTTATGTGGATTGAATGAAAGGTGTGTATTTTTAAGTGTGTATGCTCACAAAGCATTTGGCTTTTAAAATCTTGGTTAGTAAATTAAAGGCTATGAACTTTACCTGCAAAGTTCCATGGTAATCAACACAAGTTTTTTAAGGGTGGAATTAATGTATAAAAGCTGGAAATTTTCATTTTAAACATTCACTTGAACATCAGTAGAGGGGAGAGCGTTTAGAGAAGTGCTTTCTAAATGACCCAAGTTACACCTTACCCCAGCCTGCAAATTAGGCACATGGGGGTACCTAACATGTTCTTTTTATCTGGTTTTGTCTGTGTGCAATCTCCTGACACTGATACAACCACCTTGGGACCAAGAAAGAAGCACAGGTAACTACATCTTTTAGTCTCTGACTTTATTGATTCCAAAATGTTGGAATTTCCTAAGTAAGTTAGTGTCCTTATATTCAAGGCACATGCATTTTTTAAGGCAATAATAAAAAACATGCATTTTATGTGACTTTCAGGTAATGCTTTAAAAACAATGAGTCTAATAATGAGATATCAGGAACACACAGTTTGTGAGCAAGCAGATTACATTGTGAGACTGTACACAATACTAAAAGCTTTGTAAGGAGTCAACATACAGCCAACTGCAGAATATATACTCCACACTTGTGACATATGACAAGTTTCACATAAAGACTGAGGAAGGCATTAGTGGAGGTAAGCTTGAACCTCATAGCAGGATGATATCACAAGACAAAACAAATCCAGGATAAATCACAGCCATCATCACTTTTGATTTTTTATTACATTTGATTATCTTGGAAATTTAAGAATTGTCACTATTCTGCTATATCTCTGCTCAATCTTACATGTTCCTCTGGTTCTTCTTGGTGTGATTTCATGATTTACACAGATTAGAAGAATGAGCACTTTTCCACTCCTGAAACTGAGTCACTCAATGTATTGTATATTTTTTACCAAATATATTCAATGGTTTATCTCTAGGTTTTAAGTTGTGCTTAAACAAAAAAGAACATTCATCTGCTCAACTTGGAAATACTTGACTTAGAAATAGCACAAGATATCCAGGTCTTGTAAAATTTTCTCACAAAATGTTGTGCTCTGAAATTTCACAGTAATAATGTGGCACAGTGGCTAATGTGTATAAACCTAGCACTTGAGAGGCTGAGGCAGGAGGATCACCATGAGTTCAAGGCCAGCCTGGGCTACATAGTGAGCTCAAGGCTATTGAACTACATAGTGAGACCCTATCTAAAAAAGAATTTTCAAAAGGTTGAACCACTGAATTAAGACACATCAGTTTCTACAGACATAACAAACCATCAAACAAGTGTGCTGTTAAGTTCTCAGGAGGCAGTTAATCAATCAGAAGTTTGAAACTTCATTGGTTTGTGCATAACAAACGAGACACTACAAAATGAAAATTCATTTGAAACTTAACATTATGACCTCTATTTCAATACTTTAAAAGACTTCACATTGTACTGAGGAGTCTAAAATCCTTAAGTCTGCCCTAAAAGGCAATGTGATATTAATGTCTGCCCACTGCTCCCTCATCCCCCTCACAGTGCTCCCACAAAGCTCCTTCCAACTTCTCATTTCTTCCTTAGTCCCTCCCTTCTACTTCTCAAGCTCATAGTCAGCCTGAGGCTTCAAATGAAATTCTGATGCCTTAGGTAATCCTTTCTGAACTCCCATACAAAATCTAAGCTTCTTGCTATGTGCATTCATTCCATGCTGCTTCTATCCATAATGTTTCTTATAACTGGCTCAAATAAAATTATCATCGACCACTTCATGCTCGTTAGAATGGCTATTATCAAAAAGACCAAAAATAAACTAAAATGAAATGCTGGTGCAAATGCCAAGAAAGGGAATCTTTTACATGCTATTGGTAAGAATGTAAATTAACACAACCATTATAGAAAACAATATGAAAGTTTTTACAAAAAAAGTAGAATCTATATAATCCTGACATCTCACTGATACATATCCAAAATAAATGAAATCAGCATGTCAAAGACACATCTGTACTCCTATGTTTATTACACTATTCACAATAGGCAAGATACAGAATCAACCTAAATGTTCATCAGTAAACAAATGGATAAAGAAAATGTGTGACATACACATAATGAAATACTATTTAGCCATGAAAAATTGTGAGAGTCTATGGTTTTTGAAAACATGGATGGCCCTAGGAGACATTATGTTAAGTGAAATAGGTCAGGCACAGAAAGGCAAACAGCATAATCTCACCTACAAGTAAAATCCAAAATGCGGATCTCATTGACGTTCAGAGTTGGAAAAGCATTACCAAAGAGTTGGGAGAGTGGGAAAGAAGTGTAAAGGCTGATCAAGGAGCATACAGTGGTACAGCTTAAAAGAGTAAGTTCTCATGCTCTATGGCACAGTAGGGTAAATATAATGACAGTGCATTGTGTATCTGAAAATATGAGCAGTTAGAAAACATGATCCTTACTATATTTACAATAAAGACATGACAAAAGTTTAAGATGATACTCTACCCTGATTTGAGCATTATGAATACTGAATGAATCAAAACATCACACTATACCTCACAAATATATATGAGCATTACCAACCAAAACTTAATTTTCAAAATGAAAAAGCAGAAAACAATAATTATGGTTTAAATGCTTGCTTACTCTTTTTTATTTCCTTTAGATTGTGTAAACTCTAGTACAGCTGAACTCATATGTAATACTTAACACATGCAGAGCACACTGTAGATATATTGGTCAAATGAATTAATTTATAAAACTTAAAGTGATCACTCAGATCAAAACTGAGTTCTGTGCTTTTCAAAGCCCCAATTCAGTTGCCAGCTTTCTTTATGACAATAAAACTGACCAACTATACCTTCTCACTGGGGGAAAAAGGAGAACCAATAACAGAGGATCAGAATAGACAGACCATTGCCTCTTGCACAAAAACAGAAACTGGGGCAAAACTCTTCATTATATAAACAACTCTGCATACTTTTGTTTCTTCTACTTATGCTATTAAAATAGTATCTGATACAGAAGAACACAAATGCTCTAAAAATGCCACAACTCCAAAGCAGTCACAATACCATTCAGTATTTTATTAGCTCTCTGTCTGTGCTTTCTGTGCTGATTATTCCTTTTGGATGAAGAAGGCTGGTTTATAGTGCTCTGTAGTATGATACGTCATTAAAGCTATCAATTAGATATCTGTTGTGGATACTTACTGATTAGTTTTTCAATTTTCCTAGTGTAACCAATTCAGAATATGAGTAACAAGTTAATATGTGAGTATGAAGACAAAAAATTTAACACCTCCCTCTCCCAGTCTTAAAATAAGAAAAAATACTTAAGATGTTGACTCTAACAAAAGTACCTCACAGTACAGCCATTTAAAGCCACCCCTAAACAAGGTAACTGGGAAAATGAAAAAACAATGATTGAGCACATTCTTGTCATCCTCACTGCTGTTTGAGCTAAACTGGCATGTTAGCCAACACGCTATAACCCTGCCCGCTGCTTTCTGTCAAGCTGCTCCCAGCTAGAGCTGTGCCCACTTTCTGCCTTGGAGCTTCCCTTTGAGCACTGGTTTTGCAGCCCAACGTAGCACCACCTTTACCCTTCCAGATTCTGCAATGCTCAGGGCCACACTTCTCAAACATTGATTAACTATAGCATCAGATTGCTACGTAGCTCATCTCAACATAAATTGGGAAGCACCACCATGGAACTTTCTGATTCAGCAAAGGCTGGCATAAGGTTTGAACAGTGGCACTTCTGAGAGATGGTTTCTGAGAGACGGTCACATTGCTAGCTGGGAACCACACTTTGAGAATCCATACCCTAGACCAAGAACTCCAACAAACACCTTTGCAGTTTTCAAAGTGGTTTCACTTCTCACAAGTCTTGTCTTTACCACACCAACTGACTTTATTACACACTTTTAGTTACTGTTCTTTAATATTTTGGCATCTTCTTTCCAACACAATCCTAGAAGTCCCTCATAGGCAGTAGTAGCACTAGAGATGTTTCTCCTAAGACATACAAAGACTTCAGAACACGACAGACATAGCATGTACTTAATGCCTAAGTCCAGCCTGACTGGCTAAAAGCAAATAATGTAGATTTTGAAATTTCAGGTAAGATTTCATTCAAAATGAGTCTATTTGTTAGAATTTTTCAAATACACACAGTCAACAAATACTAAAATAATCTTATTTGATTGTGTGTTTAACTCATTTTCCCTATAAGACAGTGACTTGCCAAGAGAAATAAGTTTATATTACATTCCTTGCTCTCCTATTATATACTCATAGTACCACTCCATAAACATGTATTAATTGGCATACTAAATACACTCAGAAGGCAGTAGACTGGGTTACAGCATGTCACATTCCACGTATGAATAGACACTCAAATGCTTCTACATATGAGTACTCAACAGTAGGTCAAATAATTTGGAGCACTCTTAAATCTTCAGTAAACTTTTAAGAGAGATTTAAAATAAAATCTCGGAAATGATTATGTCAAGTTTTTAATTATTTTTTAAAATCCAAGTTATGTGAAACAAATTTTAAATGCTGGAAAGAATAATATCAAATAGATGCAATTACTTGTAGCCAAAGTTGTTTTTTTTGTAACATGCAAAAGAAATATAAATTTTGATAAAGAAACATGAGTGAAAACAATTATTTTCAAAAATCCAAAGCTTATATTTTTACCAGTTAAAATTCCTTATAAAAGAGTTTTTACTTAGTGAAGTATAAGGGCTTTAAATGCATACGTAATAGCTACTGCTAATAGAAATGTCACTGATACTATAAATATTGCTTCAGAAACCAATCTAGTCTCTACCAAAGGTATAAGCATATTTGAAGTTATTTTCATAAACTCTAACAACATTTGTGATTCTCCTACATAATCTTTAAAATTATCAAAATCTCAATAAATTTTGTTGGATTGCTAGACAGTAAGTCACTTCATTAACCTGGCCATTGCCTTCAAAAAGAATACATTATATATACAATTAACAGAACTACTGAAATATATCAAGTAAATCTTTACAGATAAATAAATATCAATTTATCTCCAGTCTAGTTACCAGATGATAGATTCATGTCTACTTATAATTCAGACCAAGGCATTCAAAACATTTTCTAGTTTCCATTACCAACATTAATAATAATAATAATAATAAACATGAAAGTTCTATATGAAAATGTAATTTCAATATTTGAGATGATTTATAATTGAAAGTAAGAAAAAAGTATCTAAAACTAAATTCTATATAAATTAGTTTAGGATGGCTTTTTTCTGATATAAGATGTGTGCTAATAGTTGACACATCATTTATTAGTGTTCTACTTTTTTAAACTTTCCGATACTGCTTGTTTTGGCAAAATAATTCATGCTTCATTAATTTAATATGCCACTGCATTACATACACTAGCACAGAAAACATCTGTTATACATTAAACAGTACAAATGCAGTTTAATCAAATTTTAAGCTATCAAACTGTAGTTCAGAAGCATATTTTCTCACATATTCTAAGTATGAAATACCTAATAGTCTCACTTGAATGAAAATTAAATAACATTTCCAGAACAGGAAAATATGTAATAATGACATTTTTTGAGTGAAAAAATAACCAGTCATGTATTTGTTGAAAATGATTAAGGTAGCTGGCAACACTGATATTTTCACAAATTATGTGAGGTTAATAGTCACACTGAGAGCTACATCAAAATGTTCAGATATAGGAATATAATAAAATTTGTGGCCACAAAATATAACATTCTACATATAATTTATAAGGATTTGTAACTAATCAATCAACCTCTAGAGTTCCAAATAACTTTCCTTTAGGAATCATTACAATTTTATTTTGGTTTTTTTCCTTAATCTGTTTATTTTACATATTATTCTAATATCAATAGATATCAAATATGATCCACTACTTCATGAAATCTTTCTAATAATGATAATACTATAAAATGATAATTTTTACATTTCAGTGCAAAAGAACTCATTGTTAATAGTCAAGATAATTTATGATTGTTCTTGTTCATAATAGAAATACAGGAATAACATTAGGTATGTGAAATTATGTTCCCTCTTAGAATGCAATGAATTAGGCCTTTATTATATCCTAATGTTTATTTAATAATTTTATTTCTATACTATACCTAAATATGGCTGTACAGATATTACTTTAGCAGTCTGCGTCTCAAAGGAACCTGCTGGGTCTGTCAAGTTTACTTTGCATAAATACTAACATAATATTATAATGTTTAGTGAACGGAAATATGAAGCATAACTTTCTTTCCAAGTTTTTCCCCAACAGATGTATAGTTGCATGACAAAATCTGTTAAAAATTGTCTTTGGAAGTCATATTCTCTTTTAAGGATGTACAAGCCCTACTCATGCTTCATGAGGAAATTTTTACCCTTTCTTGAATGAGTACAATATATATAAAAGAAACAACTACAATCTCCAATTGCAAGCATGCCTTAAAAATTGGCTGTTAGATCAAGGTTGCTATAACTGTACAACAGTTACAGAACTAGGAAAAAATTCCTAAAATTCATTTGGAAACAGAAGAGACCTAGAATAGCAAAAGCAATCCTGGGCAACAAAGGCAAAGTAGGAGGTACCACAATCCCTGACTTAAAAATATACTATAAAGCTACTGTGATAAAATCAGCAGAATATGGGCAAAAAAAGATCTGAGGATCAGTGAAACAAATTAGAAGATGCAGACACAACCACATACACAGTCAGCCATCTTATCTTTGACAAAGGGGCCAAACATGTTTACTGGAAGAAGGATAGCCTCTTTACTAAATAGTGCTGGAAAAACTGGTTCTCTACATGCCAAAGACTAAAACTAGAACCTTGTCTATCACCAGGCACTAAACTAAAGTCAAAATAGATCAAAGATCTAAAAATTAAAACAGAAACACTAAATCTACTGAAAGAGAAAACAGGTACAAATCTTGAAGACATAGGTGTAGGCAGAAAGTTCATGAACCAAACCCAAACTGCACAGAAAATACTTCAAGGGA
Source organism: Dolichotis patagonum (assembly GCA_004027295.1). Lineage (NCBI taxonomy): Eukaryota > Metazoa > Chordata > Mammalia > Rodentia > Caviidae > Dolichotis > Dolichotis patagonum. The sequence goes on from PVJX010000690.1 coordinate 211,495, forward strand.
TCAATAACTAGGATCTCATGCTATTGAAAAGCTTTTGCACATGAAAAGTAATCACTAACTGAGTGGAAAGACAACCCACAGAGTGGAAAAAAACTTCAGCCAATTGTCCCTCAGACAAAGGACTTCTATCTAGAACATATGAAGGATAGGAAAAAAATCATATCTTCCAAATTCAAAGACCCAATCCAAAAATGGGCATCTGAGTTAAACATACACTTTTCAGCTGAAGAAATATAAATGGAAAATAAATATATAAAATATTCAACATTATTGGTCATTCAAGAGATGCGAATTAAAATAACATTGAGATTCCATCTCATTCTGTAAAGAATGGCTGTCATCAACCAAAACAAAACAAAACAAAAATGCTGCAGAAGTTGCAGTGTCCAATGTTGGTGGGAGTGCAGTGGTACAACCACTGGAAATCAGTATGGAACCTCAAAAAGTTAGGAATACAGGTCCCATCCGACCCACCTATTCCCCCTCTGGGTATCTTTCTGGAAAAATTAAAAACACCTACCCATGTTTATAGAAGCACAGTTTGTAATAGTTAATTTTTTTTTTTTTTTGTACCGGGGATCGAACTCATGACCTTGGGCTTGCCAGGCAGGTTCTTATAGCACTGAGCTAAATCCCCAGCTATAATAGTTAAATCTTGAAGACAATCCAAATGCCCATCAACTGAGGAATGAATAAAAAAGATGCATTTTTATACAATAGAGTACTACTAAGTCATAAAGGAGGATACATTTAAGACTTCTGTGAGTGAATGGAGGCAGCTTGGGACCATATTCAAAAGTAAAATAAATCAGACTCACATGTGTAAACACCGTATTGGCTCCCTGGTATTGAGAAACTGGAAGAACAAATAAGTTCTGAAATGTACAATAGCTATTGTGAATGGGAAGAAATTGTTTGAAAGGGAAAAGGAACTAGAATGGGGAAAGGAAAAAAGGTAAAAGGTAGAAAAATTCAAGTTAGCTATTCTATTCGTGTCTTACTTAGTTCACTAAAAAGAAGATTCATGCTAAAGTGATTGGAGAATTTTTTATGCCGGTATCTTGTACTCTGAAGTAACTACTTTGAAGATGACAATATGCAATGTATTAACTATTGTTACTCTCCTATTATTTTGTTATGAAGTTGTTTTTTTTAGTTAAAAAGGTTGAATGAAAATATTACAAAGACTATCAATAAATTAAAAGTTTATATCACCTCAGTAAAACATCTAAACTGAAAAAAACTGGCTGTTTGCAATTTAGGTTCAGAGGTCAGTTTTAAAAGGCAATTTGCTTCTCAACTGTAGATAAAATTTCATGTATTTGGATTAAAAAATACTATGAAAACAAACTACAGTTGCAAAGAATAACAGCAGAAGAGACCACTGAAACCCAACCTTTGAGCACATGTGGCAGTCCACCTACCCCAAACCCTCTCCTCACTGTCAAAACAAAATAAGACAATGATTCATTGTAGTTTCCTTTTTCTTTTCCCCAAACTTCCTTGTCTCAGAAACTTCAAATGTGGTCTATGCTTAGCCGCAATATCAGACCACCTAGAAGAAAGTGGTAAATTACAACTCTTTGATTTGTTAGACTATGAATACCTTAAAAGCGGAATAATCCCATTATCCAAACAGTGAGTGCTTTACAAGTTTACCGAATGAATGAAAACACAAAGTACCATGGACTTAAAAATTTATACAGGTGAACACGTCTAATCCAAAAATGTAAAGATCAAAGTGCTTCAAAATCTGAAGCATTTTTTATTTTATATTTTTGGATTAGGCATATTCAACTGGTCAAGTCTATACAAATATTGCAAAATTTGAAGACACTCCAAAAAACTCTGAAATCTATAAATATTCTGGTCCCAAGTGTTTCAGATAAAGGACATTTGATGTATTGTTTAATTCTTTTCCCCCAGAAGTCCTCCACCCCAGTACTCAGGACTGAACCTAAGGGCTTTTCCTCTGACCTACATGCCCAGATCTTTTGTTTTTATTTTTCATATTTGATATATGGTTCCACTAAGTTGCTAAATTTCCCAGGCCGGCTCAAATTTAAAATTATCCCACCTCTGCCCTGGAGAGTGCTGGGTTTATAGGTCTGATCAACCAGGATTTAAAATGAGTATGGAAGAGATTAGATAAAGTATCTCTGGCGTCAGGATAACAAGATAACTAAAGTGACAATTATAATACTAGTTCCCTTATAGGTTTAGAATCAAGCCACACCTAGCTCTCTCATTCATTCATTCATCAAAATGTTTACAAGGTCTCCCACTCTTTATTAAGTATGTTTGTTAGGGAAGGGGTGCAAAAATAACCATAATGTGCATAGCTGAGGCAGCAAGTCGCTGTTACAGTTGCTGTCTGATAATGCTACCAAGAACAGATACATGCTTGGCAGTTTCAACATCTGTGAGTGAATAAAACTATAGCAAACTTTCACTAATATAACCACCTATAAAGGGTCAATACGAGAAAGGCCTTGGAATATACAACTTTCCTATGAACACGCAATATTGATGTGTTATAAATCTGTAGCTTAAGTATGTCAGGTGGCCTCTGAATTTTAAGTGTTTTTATGAGACCCAAACAGTAAGTACTCTATGAAATTCTGAATGAAACTATAAACCAACTCCAAACAATATGAAGGCTAACCATTTTAAAGGCAAATATAGTTCTGTACATTTTAAATAATCATAGACAAATTTATTTGCCTATAAAAATGCAAATTTCCAATACGATCTTTCTTTAGGTAGAATTTATCCTTACACATTTTTCTATTCCTGTAGTGTAGATCATTTTCATATAAGGCCTATTTTGGGTAGTTACAAAATAAAACAATATAGTACTGTACACATTGGTTTCCAATGCAATTTTCTTTTTCTAAATGACCCAAAATGAAGTAATCAGGCTAGGTCATGTTTAATAAACTATTCAACTTCTCTCTTTCAGTTTCTCTTCCTATATCCACTCATGGAAGCTGAAACACACCTGAGAATACTTTCAACTAAGTTGTTTTTTTTTTAACTCCCTCAAACAGTCTTTAGTGATGGGATTTGGAAAGATAAGGAACAAATGGGAATAGTGAATTTCTAAAAATAATATGAAGAAAGAAAAGCAGATAGGGAGAGCATAAAATTCTCATTTTTGTATGGTCCTTAAGAGTCAGACTACAGAACTTTATTGAACATGAAGTAGAGTATCACAAGATACACTCTCTGGATAAATCCTCCAAAAGAAGAGGGAACAAGGGCCTTACTAGAATGCAGAGCACTATTAAAGATTCCCTTTAATACACTTCTACGACAAACTGCACGTGCTTTCGTTTGCTACTAGTCATTCTGCTGTGTGGCCTGTGCACATCACTACAAAGCAATGCTCACTCCCAGTCACATCTCAATAGCTTCTTTTCATTCAGTCTCAACAAGTCTCCAGTCCTCTACAGGACTGGGTTGAAAACATCTCTTTTTTAAGGACAAATGGTTTGGTTTGGTTGGTCTGGTTTGGTTTGGTTTTAGTAGGGAAGAAGTGAAAACAACTGAGAAAACAAAGTGAAATGGGGCTTCAGGTATGTATTGCTGTTATTAATACTCATTTAACTGTTCATTATATGCATTAAATAGTTTAAAGTATTATTTGATTAAAGAAGAAAGTAGATATTTGGGATCTAGAGAATGACATTTAAATATGTATAAAAATTTAATAGCTAACTTTCATGGTAACACAAAAATAGTCCGTAAAAATTTTCATTTTCTAAGACCTGGACATGCCTTCAGGAAAATTTTGAAACTGTTAAACATTTCAAACTGTTTTCAAATGTTTTAGGTTTGAAGTAATGGAAATATACAATGTCAAGTTTTGTTGTTGATATTAAACATTGTGATCATTCTGAGAAGAAAATGCCTGTCTTTGATTTATTTTTATTTCTCTCTCTCCTTAATCCACACATATATGCATATTCATATATTATAAAACTATTGCACTTACTTTAAAAACTATATATTTCAGTGTGAAAGTTCTTGTTAAAAGATCTACCTCTTTCCTATAGAAATATTAGGTAATAAAATTATATAAACTTCCTGAGTGAGGAAAATTATGTTTTTGTACAACATTTTAAAAGAAGTAATCACAGTTGAACTATACAGCATCTTTGTTATACTAATGAAATTTTTCCTAAAATATTATTGTTTGTTTCTAAGTTCTTATAATTCTTGTATAAAAGGTTCTCATAATTCTCACATAATCAAAACAACACATAAAAGTAATTGCCACTATAAAAATATTCATAAAAATGAGAAGATAATTTTGGTCAAATATAAGTCTACTAACATGTAAGTAGAACTTATACTATAATATTCAAATAAAATATACTATTTATTCAATTTGAGGGAAAATTTATTTGACCTCGTAAACCTTTTTAGCCTGCATCTTTTCATAAATATAATTGCTTTGGTATTAAACATGAATACATCCTAATGGTTAGGAATGTAGCTCAGTGATGTAGCATTTGCCTAGGATATATGAGGATCTGGGTTCAAACGCAGAAGTGCAAAAGCAAAAAGTCAATTTAAAAAATAAATGCATTTCGGAGACTAAGAAAGAGCACAATACGAAAAAGGAATCCTTCTGTGGAAAACTGCTTTGCATATTATTAAAAGTGTCATGTGCTTTAAATCCCAGGAATCCAACATTCAAAACAGTTCCTCCTCCATTTGTCTAGAGTTTAGATCAAAAGGATATCCTTGTATTACTACTGAACGTGTCATCATGGGAAATGTACTACTAAAGTATATGACCAAGAACAAAAAGTCAAAGACAAGTGAAGAGTTTTTTCTCTACACAGCATAAAATTTGCTTAAATTATTGTAAAATGTAACAATATAAATAGAAATTTTTTCTAATAACTATTAAGAAATACGATGATTTGAGTATGAGTAGTTTCAAAAGTCCATGTGTTAAAAGGCTTGGTCCCCATGATGTGGGACTGAGGAAGCACTATGGACATATTAATAAATATTTTCTATTTATAAGTTAATTGCCCCAAGTATTTCATTGTACTGATTTCAAGCTGACAAGTATAATAATCATTAAATAATATAAAAATCATAATGATTTCTTTTTTTCTGTATGGTAGAATTCTCAAGAATTAATTGCCAAGTTTTTTTCAAAAGTCAAAGATCATTTTTAAAATTTGTTTTGCTACTTCTAATTTAATCTTTTGAAAAGAATAAAAAAATTCAAATGTAAGTGTATCTCTGTAATTTGCTTTTTAGAATATATCAAATGTTGTTCTTTCATTATGAACTAGAAAAAGTTGGTTTAAAATTAGTTCACACCCAGTCTGAATGAGACTTACCTCCAAGTTTGTCGTTTTTCCTTCTCAGCCATTTCTCTACAGTCTCTGTACTAACACTTTCAGATACAAACTCATCTAACACCTGGGGGTGAAGAGATAGATATGCCTTCACCTTTTCATCTGTCAAACCTGTAAAAAATTAAAAAGAATAAATTTATTTATATGACATGTTGGTGTACCCGAAGTCATGACACATTGTGCTAAAATCCAATAATCTCTAACCCACTCGAGGAAGCTAGAATGGGGAGGTTTTTCTTGATAAGCACACAGTTTCCCTTTGGCATTCGGATGGCACTGAACTACACACTTGAAATAGTTAAAATAACATTTTCCATGACATACACTTTACCACAATAATAAAAAAAAGAAATCCAGAGTCAAAATCTTAACAATTTTAACTGGCAAATGTCACACACCATATTACACAGATGTTTTCTAACAGTAAATCTGGAAACTATATACGAACCAATGTTGCACTCTAGTTTGTGCACTAAGCCTTAAAAGTACTTCTTTTATGGTATATAGTTATCATAGAGTCACTAGTAAAAAGCAAGTGATCAAAAAGATTTCCATTTATTACTACTGAAAGTCTCAGGAGGGGAAATGCACCGCTAATATTATGATCATGAATGAACAATAGATGTAAACAGAACACAGCATTTGGCCATAATAATTACTAAAAAGTGTTAGATGAATAAACTAAATAATTTTTATATTTTTTGCCTTAAAACACAAATAACTTCTTTTGCTCAGGGCTACTAAACCAAATAGTATAATTAATATTCAGATCAGAATAACCTGGGCATTTGTTTGTTGTTATTCTGTTTATGTAGTCAATTCCAGTAAAATAATATTCTACCTAATAATAACTGGAAAATATACATAAGATTTTCAAAGTAATTCTACATGTTATCATATTGAACGTATAAAATTATGTTTTTAAATTAAAAATACTGAGCACAAGTAAGATACAAATAACTTTCTCAATGATGATAAATATTTTTCTTACTGTATATTTTCTTTAAATGATTTCCGCAAATTATCATTCGTAGGCATGGTTAGGGAAATTGTACTTTGAGATGTATAAAAGGAAAGGAAGCAAAAATGTATGGCTCTAGTCAGTAGGCTGCATGTTTTGCCAAACCGACAAAGCACCGAACTCATATGTATTAATTAATTCTGCTAGAAACTAAAGTCCCAGCTGTTAGTATTCTACAACAGAACAGTATAACTGAGAAGGCAAATGATTTATTTTAATGACATTAATATTTAATCAGTTTCAACATACACACACATCTTGTATTATAGAAAAGGAAAAAGGCACCCATATATATTTACTTAGGGCAAAAGAACTTTGGTGGTATACGACGCAGTTTGAGAAATTCCACAAAATGCTACAGACAAGAGACTCATTAAAGTAAGAATGAGTTGACATTAGTTCCTAGATACAAAAGGCACAGGATGTTGAAGTAAGCTAATACCAAGCCTGATCTTTAAGAAGACAGTATAAATTTTGAATTCTTGGGATTATGTACTACATTATGGAACACATTTCACACTTGTCTTGCTAAAATACTGCCTTACGGTTCTCATCTTACTTTCCAATTGTTCCTGATTTCTGCTTTCTGGTCAACAACCCATGATGAAGACACCAAATTTGAAACTGGAACTAGAAACTTATTATATTTTATCTTCAGACCTTGGACATTCTTCTTTCACATCAAGATGAGACTCAAAAATAAAGGAGATATCCTCTCATAGATTTTAACTCTCAATTTTCCTTTCACTATTATGTTTCTCAGCAAACCCAGGTTGAAAATACAAGATCATAACTGATTCATCCCTCCTTGCCATCCCATTTCATTTCAACATTATCATACATGTTTTATTAGCTAAATTACAGTACATATCATCTGAAGGACTTGCATTCAGCATAGACAGTGAACACTTAAAATTCAGCAATAACAAAACAAAAAATGAGCCAAAGAACACATACCCCACCAAAGAAAATATAGATACTTTTCATTAGTGAACTGACATTAAACCAAAAATGAGATTTTGCCACACACTACAATGGCTAAAGGCCAAAAAGTAGACAGTATAAATTACTGGCACGAATGTAGAACCAAAACTCTCATTTGTTGCTGGTAATGAAAAATGGAACAATTGTTTTGGAAGATAAATTCTTGGCTTGTTACAAAGTTGAATAGATTATTTCTGTGTGACCCAATGATCATACAGTACTTTATGATACTTGATATTTACCAAACTGACGTGAAGAGGCATGTCCATGTGATAAACGTTTTAGGGGTAGCTTTATTCATAATCATTCCAAATTTAGACTCATTACAGACAAACTGTAATATAACTATGTAACTAATTTGGAGGGGGTGCCGGGGATGGATCTCACTACCTCGCGCTTGCCAGAAAGACGCTTAAGCCACTGAGCTAAATCCCCGACCCCTAAATATTATTTAATAAGAAAAATAAATGAGATAACAATCCATGAAAAGACTTGATGAGCTTGGGGTTTGGTTTTCTTTTGAGTTTGTGACAGATTAACTAATGGTGAGCTTGTAACACATAGTGAACTGAATCAGCATGGTTCTGAGTATGGAAGACCTAACTGAGGGCTTCTGCCAACAGCATTAAGACAGAACTAGAGGGAAAAATGGTATGCTGTTAAGTCTCCTGAAGCAGCTTGTCCTGCTGGTTTTCCTGATATGAACTCAGCTGTTCTCATCATCAGAGGAGCTCAGGTCCTTGCTGTCACTGAGGATAGCTGCAGTTCTCTTTGGGGGTGCTCCTGTCCTTACGTTGAGCATAGCTTCCTGGCTCTAATATAGATCCCTCAGCCTGCTGGCACAGATCCTTCATTGACCTTTGGGCCTTCTGGTATAGATCCTTGTACAGACTTGAATGAGACACTGTCATAGGCTCTCAGCCTCCAGCTGGACTCATAGAGGTCATCGCCATGGGCTCGAGGTCTTCAGCTGGATTTATGCAGGACAATGCCATGGAATCTAGGCCCTCAACTGAATTCTTTGAGTCTCTACTGCATGGACATATCTCTTACACTTCTGCATTTGAGTGAATATAATAAAATAATACTATAAATTATGTGTCCTGTATTAAATCTATTCCCTGTACAAACTGACTACAACAGAGCTAGGACCTCATGTATATTAGGCAAGCACTCTACCAAATGAATCACATGCCCAGCTCTGACACGAAAGTCTTAAATGCATGTTATTAAGAAAAATAAGCAGCTGTCAAGGCCACATATTATATAATTCTAATTCTACAACATTCTATAAAAGGTAGCTATAAACAGTAGGAAGATCAGTACTCAACAAAGAGAAGAAAAAAAGTTGGAGTGAGAAGCACAGGCGATCCTAGGGTGACAAAACTGTTACATGTAATACTCTAATGGTGAATAAATGGCATTGTATTTGGCAAAACTCAAAAATATACAGCATAAAAGTAAGCTTAATCCATACAAATTTTAAAACTTCTGAATGTCAGACTTGAAAGTCATGTTACAAAAAAAAACCTATTACAAATTTAAAAAAAAAATCTTACTGGATGGGATAGGGGATAAGTCGCTTACCTATATTATTTTAGAAATAAGTGAAATCTATAAAACCAAATGAAAAAGAAGCTGTAAATAAGCTTTGTATTTTAGTTGAAAAATTTGTCAAACTAGAGGAATAGAGTTAATTCTGACACTACTACACAAGCAAACTAAAATTGGACAATTAAATAAATAAATAAGTGGTAAATGTCGGTAACAAGATTAGTCAGTAATACAGTGGGGTGCTGCTGATAAACCAGTGGAGAAAATGCGATGGATCCATGTAGCAATGGATTACAGTTACAGTTCTCAATATGAACATAGGTTTTTTTTTCTTTTTTTTTTTATTTAAAAAAGAATAAAACAAAAGGGGGCAGTACAGAGCAGATCAGAAGAGGACAACACAGTACTTTACATTAAGTCAACTGGACATCAACAGTATCTAACACCATATCTCTTACTCTGCTATAGTTGAGCATAGTTTCAATTACAATAATATCAAACATAACACAATAGTATAAAGCCATGCATATAGTGAAAGAATTACAGGGCTTTCTGAACCGAATAACAGAAAATGATCAATGGGTATTATAATA